>SNVD02011532.1:0-111825 GCA_013180625.2 Boswellia sacra
ACAACTACTTGTATATTGAATGTGTGTTGTTGTTGTCTAATTTTATTTCTCTCTTGTTTCGTTTGATCTGATTATCAATGTTGTTTTTGTGTTGTTGTTGTTTGTTGATTTTGTTTGTTTTATTTCAAGTTTTCTTTTTGACAAACCATATGACTACCCCATGTCATAAGAACACGTGGAGATGAGTGTGGAGGTTTTGTCAACCTCCACCGAAAGTATATCTCTACTTTTCATGCTTCACGTGGGAAGACAAGTGTGGGAGGTTTTAAGTCAACCTCCGCCGAAGTATATCTTTACTTTTCATGCTTCACGTGGGAGACAAGTGTGGCGGTTTTTTTCAAACCCCACCGAAAGTTTATCTCCATTTTTCATGCACACGTGGGCGACAAGTGTGGAGGTTTTGTCAAACCCCACCAAAAGCATATCTATTTTTTCAAATCTCGGGGCGATAAATCTGCATCGAGCAACCCCCACCGAAATTATGTCCCCATGTGGCAAATTTGAGAGTTTTACGTGTGTATATATCCATGCTGCATATTTTGAAATGTCATTTTATAACCTGTCTTGTACTTGAATCGCATAATACCTAACGTACATCATTGTCTTGCACAAGTTTAGAGCACTTTTAGAAATGGAGAAAACACCAATTCGGCGATTCCAAAATATTTGCGTATTTTGTGGATCGCAATTTGGTAAAGATGGAGAGTTTACAACAGCAGCTCTTGATCTTGGTAGGACATTAGCTGCGAGGGGTATTCATTTGATTTACGGAGGGGGTAGTCTTGGGTTAATGGGTGTGTGTCGACAGCTGCATCCTTAGGAGGAAGCAAAGTTCTCGGCATTATCCCTAAACCATTGCTGTACGAGATATCGTAGGCAACACCATGGGGGAAGAGTTACAGGTTTCTAGTATGCATGAGCGTATTGCACATATGGTCATTAAATCTGATGCATTTATAGCTTTGCCCGGTGGTTATGGTACATTAGAGGAGATATTTCAAATCACCATTTGGGCACAGCTACACATCCATCGGAAACCCATTGGTTTGTTAAATGTCAATAATTTTTTTGATAGTTTGTTGTCTTTTCTTGATCAGGCAGTAGAAAAAAACTTCATCTCATAGTCGGCGAGGCAAATCCTGGTTACAGCTTCAACTGCAGGGAGTTAATTGACAAATTACAAGCATTCTTCTATTCGCCTGATCCAACAATATCTCGGATAGATTGGTTTGGAGAAGGCAATAAGAGGCGTAAAATGGATTTAACGCTCCATCTGTAATCTCTATCTGCTGGTTTGCTTCATTTTCGTTTGCTTTCTCTTTATTGTGTTTATTTGAGTTTTTTTTTATGTCATTTCTTTTGAGTCTTTTTCAAGTTATTTCTTTCGTCCCAGGTAATATTTTCTAATATCGGTTTTTAGACTGGTGGCTTAAAAAGTTTAAGTTCTCTTGAAACGCATTCTGGATCTCTTCAATCCATAATGGCTGAATAAGGAGGCTAACTTCTAAACTTTTTAGACCCATTCTAACTAACTCGTTTTTGTTTGCTGACTTGTTGAACTTTGTTATTTTATGAGTGAGTTTAGTTTTGCGTAATTTAGAGTTGTTATGTGTTTTTATCTTTATCAGTTTCGATTCAAAAAAAACAATTGTGGAAAAACCTGATAATGGCAGAATATGGGGTTTTCTTAACTCTTGAAACGCATTCTCTCTTAATAAATCTGTAGTTTGTTTATTTCATGTTGTTTGAAGTGTCTTGTATCTTGTTTTGTTCTTTCATAATAAAGGTATATAGGCTGGACACCTTAAGTCTGCGGGCTCCTGGTCCTAAGGATTGTTGAAATATACAATCTTGACTCAGGTGTAACAATGCCACGTACCTCTTCTCTTTCATTTTATGGGCCAATGATAAGGCAATGATTGAATTAAGAATAACTCTTGGAAAATGATAAATGATGCATGGATCTGTGTGCTTGAAATGTATATTGGTTTTTGCTTTGCCTTTGATTCCTTGCACAACATTGAGCATTAAGCCATTATCACTGAGTTCTTTGTTTACTTAGAGAAAGTTTATGTAATTTAAGTGTTTCTTCAGATTTTAATAAATTCTAGAACTTGTTTGATGGTCACTCGAGGCGAAATCCTAGACTGTGCAACATTGGGGAAATGATTTAGGCCATCTTTGGATCATTTGAGCCTTAAGAGCCAACCTTGACTAAAATTGATCCCTAGTTACCCCTTTGAGCCTCTGTAAACCTTTTTTCTTTGTTAACTCACTAAAAGATTTCCTAATCTCAATTGAATTTGTTCCAAACAGTTTATCCCTTACCTATGAGCATGTAAATCATTCGCAATTACATTTTGAGCTATGTTCTGGTTTTTGGAAGTTAGAGGAGGTTGGATTGTGCCATGAAGCAATGCAAGAAGTGAGTTTTATTATGTTTGTAAAAAAAAGAAAAAAAAAATCTGTACTTATCTTCCACGTACTTAAACATTGAGGACAATGTATTGTTTAAGTGTGGGGGAGTTGAATTGCAGTTAAAAAAAAAAAAAGAAAAGATAAAAGAAAAGAAAAAGAGTTCTATACCCTTGGGTGTTCTTAAAAAGAATGAAACAACAAGGGTGGGGGTGTAGTTTCCTTTTGTTTTCTTCCTACAAAAAAAAAAAAAATAGAAGAAGAGAGAAGAGAAAAAAAACACAAAGCAGTTGATGGTTTCTAAATAAGTTTGGGGGAGTAACCTGGTGAATTGAAATGAAGTTGTGTTATAGGGTTAAGCTCTACATAGTCTTGAATGATTTATGTGTTTGTGGGTGTTTTGAGCCAAATTATTATCCTTTATCATACCTTCACCCAAGCCAAACGTTACAAGCTTAAAAAAGTCCTACTTGATCCTTGGTGTTGTGCATGTCTACATTAGTGGAGAGTGACTTGAAAAGCAGGCCTATGGAGTTCATTTATACACACATCTTTAATATTAAATATGATTTATTTTTATGCATAAACTCATCCGTGTTACAAGTGATTAGGTGAGAATGGCTCTACACACACACACTTGAGGAATTGAAATGAAGCGAAACTAATCTTTAAGATAAAATTCTTGATCAAGTGCATTATTTTGAAGTTTTCCTGGGGTTATAATTAAGTACAATCTTTGAGGCCTATTTGCAAGTTGAAGCATTTGTGTGTTTTAATTTTTCTTTGATTCTGTTTCGGTTTAGTTTGTTTCGTATCATTTTAGTTCCTCGAGGACTAGCAAAGTCTAAGTGTGGGGGAATTTGATAGGTGTCTATTTATGTATTACTTTTATATCAATTCGTCCATGTTTCTTTGCTATATTCCTTGTTATTTTTATGTTTTCGTGTGGTTTTGATATTTGTAGGAGTTTTGGAGCAACTTGCACAAAAATGGAGTAAAACCCTTCATTTTTCACCTCTGCTAGTCAGTGATCTTCTCGGATTTAATTGTATTGATATACAATGAACCCGATGACATGTTATATACCGTTGGAAAGCTCTCGAAGTCTATTTTCTGGAGAAATTTACGGTTTATAAATCCATTCAGTGTACCAAAGGTTGTAATCAAAACAGTGTGAGATGTATAGAAATATAATTCCACAAGTCACTGTAGCATGTATAATACGGGGCACTGTAGCAAGTCACTGTAGTAGAGTATTTAAACACATTTTAGGGTTTCATTTTCATAACTTGAAGGGGGGAGAATGTGGTGGAGTCTTCAGTTCTGGAATTCTTTCATCTCTTGGAGTTCTTGAAGGAGAAAGGAAGCTTGGAAAGAGGAAGAACTACAATCCAAAGAGAATTACATCAAATTTGCTAAGTTTTTCCCTTCCCTTTCATTTTCTGGAATGTCTCCATGTTGTATTGTATTTACCACGTTCTTAAACATGTGTAACTGAATCTGAATTGGTTGAGGGTGATTTCAAAGCCCCTGATATGGTTTTTGTAGTTGATTGTGCAAGAAGTTGTTATCCAATTCTCTAATTGAAGTTGCTTGTATTTTCCCATATCTAATGCTTATGATTGCTTGCTGATTGTATTTGGAATGGCCAAGTGAATATAATCTGGTTGTTGTCTATTGCTAGAGTAGAAATCTTGATCCGTAATTGTCTTGAATTTCTAATCCTTAGTAGCAAAATTGTGATCAGAGATTGCAATTGGAGAATACAACCTAAGTTAAATAATCCGAGCTTGTGTGTTTATTGCTTAGATCAACCTATCTTTCTTATCGTAATGCATCCATTGAATTAAATTTAGAGAGATTGTTCTAGGTTGTTTAATGGATAGAGATTAAATAAAGAGCCTGTTTTATTTAACAACAAAGTAAGGAAAGATTGGGATAACAGAGCTTGTTGTTATCTACGGTTGATAATTTCAATGGTGTAATTGGATGACAATTTTACAATTAATTCGCAAATCCATATCTTGTGGTAGAGAATAATCCCTGTCTCTTATACACATCTAGATGTGTATAAGAGACAGGTTTTAATTTGCATTGTGTTATTCTTTACTTGCATTAATATTTCATCAAGTTAATCAATCAACAAAACCCCCCTCATTTAGTTATTGTTGCTTTCGAATAACAAATTCAATTAGAATCAATCCTCGTGGGAACGATATCTTACTCATCACTTTATTACTTGTGCGACTAGTATACTTGCTAGTTTCGAACGCATCAATTTCTTTCACTATTATTATAATTTTCATATTTTAGAAAACAAGTTTTCGCAAACCCACCTGGCAAGATTTATTTTTAAAGGTAAGTTCATGTTTTTAATATTTGTTTCATCTTTTTGATAATGATTGTTTGCAGAAAATTTTAAATTTTTTAGATTCTTTGTTAGACTCAGAGAGTAATAACACAAAGTATGAGTTTCTTGGTTTGGTTTCATTTGCTCGACTTTTTGACTCAGGAAGTGTAATTGGAATTGGAATTGGAACTGGAACTTGGGTATTGTGAGAAAAGTAGAATTATGTTTAAAAAAAAAAAAAGATTGAAGAATGAAGATTTTGTTCAGCCGGTAATCACTAGTAGTTGTAGCTATGATTTAAGTTGCTTTCAAGCTGAGAAATTTCACAACTTATTGAATCTATTGAATGAATGTTTGTACATTAAAGATAGATTTTACATTTAACTTTCTTTCAAGCTGAGAAATTTAACAACTTATTGAGTCTGATTGAATTAATGTATGTACATGAAAGATAGATTTTACATTCTTTGCCAATTTGAGCCTATTAACCAACAATGTTATGACACTCATTGAAGCTTGTCAAGTCTGTAAAATCTCTTCACCTTAATGACTACTAAAACTTATAAGCTAATCTCCTTTGAGGAGTTTCAATGAAGATTCAATGAACAGACTTGCTCCAATAGTCTAACTAGACTCGAGGTCATGATATTTATTCTATGCAAAGCGCTTATTGATAAGTGTCTATTTATATATCATTATCATATCAATTCGTCCATGTTTCTTTGCTATATTCCTTGGTATTTTTATGTTTTTGTGTGGTTTTGATGTTTGTAGGAGTTTTGGAGCAACTTGCACAAAAATGGAGTAAAACCCTTCATTTTCACCTCTGCTAGTCAACCATCTTCTCGGATTTAATTGTATTGATATACAATGAACCCGATGACATATCATATACCGTTGAAAAGCTTTCGAAGTCTACTTTTTAGAGAAATTTACGGTTTATGAATCCATTCAGTGTACCGAAAGTTGTAATCAAAACAGTGTGAGAAGTGTAGAAATGTAATTCCACACATCACTGTAGCATGTATAATACGGGACACTGTAGCACGTTACTGTAGCAGAGTATTTAAACACATTTTAGGGTTTTATTTTCATAACTTGAAGAGGGGAGAACGTGGTGGAGGCTGCAGCTCTGGAATTCTTTCATCTCTTGGAGTTCTTGAAGGAGAAAGGAAGCTTGGAAAGAGGAAGAACTACAATCCAAAGAGAATTACATCAAATTTGCTAAGTTTTTCCCTTCCCTTTCATTTTCTGGAATGTCTCCATGTTGTATTGTATTTACCACGTTCTTAAACATGTGTAACTGAATCTGAATTGGTTGAGGGTGATTTCAAAGCCCCTGATATGGTTTTTGTAAGTTGATTGTGTAAGGAATTGTTATCCAATTCTCTAATTGAAGTTGCTTGTATTCTCCCATATTTAATGCTTATGATTGCTTGCTGATTGTATTTGAGTGGCCAACTGAATATAATCTGGTTGTGATTTATTGCTAGACTAGAAATCCGTAATTGTCTTGAATTTCTAATCATTAGTAGCAAAATTGTGATCAGAGATTACAATTGGAGAATATAACCTAAGTTAAATAATCCGAGCTTGTGTGTTTATTGCTTAGATCAACCTATCTTTCTTATCATAATGCATCCATTGAATTAAACTCAGAGAGCTTGTTCTAGGTTGTTTAATGGATAGAGATTAAATAAAGAGCCTGTTTTATTTAACAACAAAGTAAGGAAAGATTGGGGTAATAGAGCTTGTTATTATCTACGGTTGATAACTTCAATGCTGTAATTAGATGACAATTCTACAATTAATTCGCAAATCCATATCTTGTGGTAGAGAAGGATCCCTTAACCAGCTTTCTCCTATTGATTTTTCATTCAAATTTACTTTCTGTTTTGTTATTCTTTACTTGCATTCTTATTTCATTTAGTAAATCATTCAACAAAAATCCCCCCTGTTTAGTTTATTATTGCTGGAAATAACAAATTCAATTAGAATCAATCCTCGTGGGAACGATATCTTACTTATCACTTTATTACTTGTGCGACTAGTATACTTGCTAGTTTCGAACGCATCACTTATCTGCCCAAAAATGGTTCTCCATCACATGATTCACATCTATGGATATACAACACAGCTCTACAAAGACCATACCCATGCTTTATATATAACTAGGTTAACATGTAGACATGCTCATCTCACGATGAATTTTTTTATAATATATCCCGTTTAACAAAAATTTAATATTAACGTTAATTTTGTGTAACAGATTCTATGTAAGTTGTGTGCTTGACGCTTTAATAAAAGCTTTGCTTGTTTTAAAGAGGTTCTGCATCATTATTTCCTGCATCTATAAATAAGCTTGATTGCCTTCATTTTGAATTAGTGGTTCAGCATGAACTTATGTCCACTAATTTAAAATATATCTTTTGATTTTTCTAACCTTTCTAATCTTTAAAGCTTGTCTAATTAACTGATTTTTTTTTCAGCTCCAAGAATTTGAGATTTTGTGCCTAATGCCTACCTCAACTACTTCTATTGAACTTGATATACTCCAAAAATGGGTAAAAATACTTTTTACTTAAGCTAAAATTGGTGATTATTTAGTGTTTTAGTTTGTAACCAAGTTTACTATAGTAATTTATGTTGGAAGAGATATATATTCACAGCTTGTGAATCAATTACATTTAAATAGTAGGGATTTTTTTTTTTTTTACATTTGGTCAAACTTTGTGACATGATTAGGAAATTTAAGGATTATGTTGAAATAATATTGAAAAGATGTTGTTAGGCTTGAATCTCGACTTGAAAAATATGCCATGTCTTTGCCTTTTGCCTTTTATGAGTTCATTTATTAATTATTGATTGTATGGACAAATGAATAGTTAAAAAAACATGAATGCAGTCTACTGTGCAAAATAAAGAATAATAGAATAAGATAAATAGGACATAAGCAAGCCAATCCATAATAAAATATAATAGAATTTTAATCATATAAATCACACTAATATAAATTGAAATTGATAAACTATAATCTATTTGTAAATTGAAACATAAACTGAAATTTTTAAACTGAATGTCATCTAAACTGAATTTTTATAAACTTAACTAAATTTTATAAACTGAAATTAACACACTAATATAAAATTAACTAAATTTTATAAACTGAAATTAACACACTAATATAAAATTGTAAATTGTATAAACTAAAATCTATAAACAGAATTTCATCTGAACTGAATTTTATAAACTAAACTAAAGCATCTAAATTGAAATTAACACACTAATATAATTGTACAAACTAAAATTGACACACTAATAATTACTTTGAGATATTAATTCTAAGTATAAACTTAATTGTATCAACTTTGATGCCTTGAGGTTTGGGTTAAGTTAAACCTCTAAGATTAAAACACTAATATATACGGTTTGGTGATTCCTTTTTTACGTATTATGACTTCTGAATCAACTACTCCTATTCCCACCCATGACACCCATGAAGAAGTGAGTAGTGAAACTGCTACCCAAAAAAATTGGAGGAAACAAGTGTGGTTGTAGCTACTGTGGGAGGTCCTTTCTTTGTGAGACTAAGAAGCACGGGACCTAAATGTTATGGAATCATTTAGATAAATATCTAAAGTACATTTTGAGTGAGAAACAAGCCAAGAAGGATGAGAAATAAAACGATTCTTTCTTTTAGTCCAAAAAAAAAAAAAGAAAGTGGAAGTGTGGTAACCTTGTCGGTATAGGCTTTGGCAAAGAGGCAATTAGGACAGCAATTGTGGAGATGATAGTTATAGATGAGTTGCCTTTTAAGTTAAGGTTTAGTGTAAAAGCCCATGTTAGTCATATCCTAACCACATCATTGAGTGATAAAGTTCAAGTTGTAAAGCCATGGGTAGATCCAGCTATAAAATTTATGGGTAATTTAACCGAGTCAGAAACATCAAATGAGGTGGATACTTATTTGAACAATACCAATTGGTAGGCCAGAATAAGGATTTTGATATCTTGGGTTGGTGGAAACTAAATGAAGGCAACTTTCCTGTGTTACCTCATATAACAAAGGATGTTCTTGCTATACCAGTTCCCACTGTTGCTTTGAAGTCAGCATTAAGTACTGGAGGGCAGATTATTGACCAATTTAGGAGTTCATTAACTCCTAAAATAGTTGAATCCTTAATATGCTCTCATAATTGGATAATCTTCATATTGATTAATTAAGTATTCTTGACTACAGAGACAATAGAAGATGCTACTAGAGATTCTGTGGGTATTTGCACATCAATTGAGACAACTAATCATAGATTTTGGTTATTAACTTAAAATATTATTTCTAATTTACATTGTAAAGCATTAAGTCTTTGACTAACTATATTATTTTCATTTGTTTTTATTGGTCATTGATATGGAAGCTTTAAAATCAACCATAACAGCAGTTGAGTGCTTGGACCTTGATTGACGAGTGCCAATTTCATAAATAATAAACAATTTCAATACCTTTTCATTATTGAATTTGAGTTTTACATAGTTAAGACTTCTTAAGTTTATATTGGGTTGGTAACTTTTAAGTTTTAGTTTGGTTTTTGACAACTTGGTGGCCTTGTTGAATATTGATTATGTTTTCAATTTTGTTACTTGAACTTTGAAGTTGTTAGAAATCTGGAAGAGGTGGCTTGGTTATTTGACAATCCAAGTTGGTAGAATCTCAAGTTTTAGTTTGGTGGAGACAATGTTATGCTTTGTAGGAAACTTAGATTGTTGTAATTTGTATTTTAATTATGTGTATTATGTCAGACTTTATATTTATGTGTTCTACTTTGGATTATATTTATGTCTTGTACTTTCGATTCTAAACTTATGTGTTGTACTTTGGACTTTATATTTTGGAGTTGTACTTTGGACTTTATATTTTGGAGTTTTAGACTCTAAAATTATGTGTTGTATTACTTGGATTTTAAGTAGCTTTCAAATGAAATGAAATTGTATGTTAAGGGCATGTGTATATTAGGTTGAGAGTGCTTTTGCTTTGCCTAGCTTAAATGGAGATATTGGTTAGGTTTGTAATGTTTTAGTTTTGGTCGTGTTTATCATTAAGTTTCACAACTTTCATCTTTGTTTGGAAATTTGATATATATAAACATGCTAGCATTTGAAGTTTTGGTAAATGGTAAACTAGATCTTGGGCTTGAAAGTTCTAAATCTATGTCAATTAGCCTTAATTTATAAATAATATAGGTTAATTTATGTCAATGGGTTTTGTTTTGTGTATGATATAGCCTAATTTTCGTCAAATAAGCCTTGTTTTGCATTCAATACAGCCTTTAAAATATATATGGGCCTAATACAAATGTTGTAAAACAATTTTAATAAAATTGTGAAATTAGGCCTAGCATAACCCCATTAACCCAACAAACCCGACCCCACCCGACCTTTGGGGTTACATTTTGAGTTGCACATTTGAAAAACCCAATCATAGGAAAAAATTTCCTAATTCGAGTTCGGCAAAATCCAACCCAACTCGACTTGACCTTGATGGTTTTACAAGGTTTTAAATAGAAAAATCTTGGCTGAGTGTTTAATGAAAGATGTTAATGAAACTAAGATTTATTTTAATGAATCTTGACCGATTTAAATGGTGTAAAACTGGTATCAAGGAATCAAGATGTAATTAGATGGATAAAACGGTAAACTATACCTAGCTCCAATTATATGCATTCCATGAAGGGTAGTTATGTAAACCTGCTGCACAATGGATAGAGCTTAAACATATAATTTAATCATATTAAATTTTTAATCTTTATGTAAAAAGTATTTTATTCAAGAGTGATGCTTTGGACCTATAACGGAATGGACTAAAATTGATAGGTTGGGCCCACTATAATTATGAGGTAATAGGATACCAGGTCAAATTTATTAAAGCTTGTAATTGAATATATCCATAATAGGTCCCCAAGTAGCTTATTAAATCATCTGAACACATACTGGATTTTGAGAATTAATTATTTAATTTAATTTAGATTTATTGAGAATAAAATTCCAGGTATTAAATTAAATAAAAAATTTGACTAGTAAATGGGCTCATTATTTAATCAATTTGATTAATTAAATAAATGGGTTTTTGGGCTTATTATTTAATTAATAAGATTAATTAAATAATTAGACGGCACTACATTTGGGTTGGACCTAATTAGTGTTTTAAAAGGTTTAAAGCCCAATGAAATAAAGCCCTAACTTCATTATGAGTATACTAGTCAAATCAGATAACGAAACAAGGCCTATATAATCAATTGGGGTTCAACTGAAACCCTGAGGAGCCTCAAAAACAAATGACGTAAAACACTACAAGCGGTGCCTGAGTCTTGCGCAAACAGACCTCCCTTACCTATGAGAAATGCAAACTCCATAGAGTGCCCTTTAGTGTGACATTTTACTTCTAGGCTACCTTTCGACATTTCCTTTGTGTTCTCAGGTTATGTCCAAGAAACACGCCCACACATGTTGTTTTGGTGATTCTCAAACATACTTAGGAACTTAAAGTGGTAGAATGAACAAAGTTTTAGAGCATGTGATCGTTGGATCTTAGTCCCAGTGCCATTTTCAGTGCGTAGATTCGATCCAACTCGCATCTGGGATCCTATAAAGAGTTAGTTAAATAGATTCATCCTTCAAATAGATGAGATTGTGGAAAATCAATTACAACTTCTTGAAGGCAAGAAGATTAAGAAAGAGAATGCTGACATTGGGTCTCAACTGGCAAAGATGATATTTTTATACAAATAGCACTTTCCAGTTGCCCAACACTTTGCAAATCGAAGCTAATAGCATTACTTGAATTGATTAGAATGACTCATACATGATTTTATGCAATTCATTATGTTTTATTTTCGGGTTTCGTAACAGGCAATGATGCTTAATTTCAACTTTTTAGACATGATTCATTGGTTAGAGATCTTAGAATTTTATTTTGAAGTTGTTGTCATATATATATATATATATATTAGTTTGTCATTTAATATGCTTATTTTTATTCATAATTAAAGATATATCAAAGATTATATTTTTAAATAAAAACAAGTGTATAATTATTTGTAGATGAGTGAGTGTTGATGGATGTGTGTACAAATGTGTTTAGGTTTTATTATTTATTCATGTGTAAAAGTTGATGAATAGTGGATTTGACATGGGTGAAATATTACCTATGAAATGTTTAAAGTCATTCTAAAAAAGAAGGGCTTAACGGTTTGTAAAATGAGTAATGAAAGAATTTTTTTACGGCCTTATCTCAAGTTCTAATTTGCAGAATTATCAGCCGACAATTGTTGAGACTTGAAACTACAAATTGAAGAAAATCCAAAATATTGAAGGCCTGTGATATGCTATGACTGTAATTAATAAATTTTGAATCATGGTGCTATCTTTTACATACGAGCAAAATGATAAAAGCTATGTACGAAGTAATCAGTAAACTCTTACATCCACCAACGTCATGATTAAAGAATACCAACAGAAAGAAATTTCATATAATGCTAACTCAAGCTGCACCATGTACCAATTTCATATTGAATATTAAACCTGTATGTATTTGTTAGTGTCAACGTGTACTACACTTGCATGTGCCATGCACATGATGATTTTGGACTAGCTTGTGATAAAACAAGAATACTATATTGTTTCTTATTTTACTGTTTCTAAAAGTATATTTTAGGAAGTATTTAATTCATAATAAATATCTCTTTAGATTAGGAATTATTTAATATATCTAAGTTGTAATAAGAGTTTGATTAGGATTTTTACAAGATTTTAAGGAGATTTTGATCAGGCATCCCAATATATATATAACATTATGTTTACATACCATATATATGTTAGTTGAGTGAGTCTATTTCACAGCATTCCAAGAATTAATAGAAGAGCTTCAACGCAAATAGGAATGCTTCATTGATTTGATTTTATGAGTGTTTTATTCATGTATAAGAGGTTGTAATTGTGCATGAATCTTTGATTAGGTTTGTCTGAGTTAGTATACACTTGAGAGAACTCGCAAGTTAACTGTTTATGTAATTCAGTGTCAGACATGTGGTTATGATTTACTTAATAGTGTGTTGTTAAGTTATCAGCGACAGAGAGTAAGCAGTGTCACTAAAGTTTAAGATCTTGGTGAGATTTATTTTACAAAGATTAGGTAGTGTGTGAGAGTGAGTCAGCACTCTAAACGATCCTAAAGATTGTACAAACAAGAACTTAGTGAATTATAGCTCTAAAGCTATCCGTGGATGTAGGCTTTTTAACTGAACCACTTACAATCCTCATATGCCAATTTACTTTACAGTTTACTATTATATTACTTATAACTACATACTTCCATAACTTACAAGTTGTATCAGAGCAGGTTTACTGATATACAAGTGAAGAAAAGATCACGTTGTTTTGGAGGGATGGAATATATTCGTAATGGAGACACAATCACCTATTCTTGATGATAGTAATTATCCATATCAGAGGTAAGAATGATGATGTATATCAAATCACTTGATGACAGGGCATAGACCAGTGTGCTTAAAGGATGGACACCGCCAATAAAGTTGAATGCTTTTGGAGATTTTGAACCCAAACCTGAGGAGGAATAGACTAATGAAGAATGCCGACGTTCAAGCTGAAACTCAAAGGCTCATAATGCAATTCTTGCTGCGGTGGATTTAAATAATTTTGGATAGATTTCAAGATGCAAAGTGGCCAAAAAAGCTTGGGACATACTTGAGGTAAAACATAAAGATACTGCATCTATTAAAAGATCTAAATTGATTAGACTAAATTCTCAATTTGAAAATTTGATGATGCATAAGGATAAGTCAATTTCTGAGTTTTACTCTTAGTTATGTTATATCACAAATTCTATATACATGCTTGGCAAAACTTTCACTGATGCATAAATTGTTAGTAAAATAATCAGATCTATTCTAGATAAATTTTAAGCTAAAATTTTAGCTATTGAGGAAGTTAAAAACACTGATGAGATGAGGGTTGATAAACTAATTGGCATTCTTCAAAACTTTAAAATTAATTAGAGTACTAGGAAGCAAAAAGGAAAAAGCATTGCATTCGATGTTAAAACTGAAAAATTCGATGATGAAAGTAATGATGAACTTGATGAAATTGATTCTAAATAGATTACTTTTCTAACAAAAATTATGTCCAGTTCATGAAAAAGAATTTTAGGAAAAAGAATCAAGGAAAGCCATCAAACTCAAATGAAGACAAGTTCAGGAAATTCAACAAGTAGAATGACAAGAAGAATCGAAGCAACCTGATAAGAAAGGACAAATTCAGTGTTATGAATGTTTTAGTTACGGGCATATTCAATCTAAATATGGTAATCTCAAGAAAAAAACAAAGGCTTGACAGCTACGTGGAGTGATGAATCAGAATTTGATTCGGAAGATCAAGAATGCATGAGTAATTTTGTTGCATTCACAACATCTGCAGCTGACAAAGGAAAGCTGTTATGTCCAACATAGCAGAACATTGCAGAACCAATGTTGATCATTCAGATACAGAAAATGATCTAGAATACTATGAAGATTGCAAGAAACTTACAATGCACTCTATAATGGATGGCTGCATCAGAAAGAGGAAATCAAAACTTTGAAGATGGAGATTGAAGTGCTGAAATGTGAAAAATCATATGCTAAAAACTGTATCATAGAACTGGAGCTTGCTTTGATAGACAAAATAGCATATCTTGAGAAAATTACAATAGAACTTATTAAGAACAAAAGATGTGTTGATCAACTCAGAATTGGGTCAGCTAAACTTGATCAAGTCTTAAGTCTTGGAAGAGACAATTCCAACAAACATGGATTGGGTTATACAGAAGGTAATGTTGCATTCTCATCAACAACAATGTTTGTAAAAGCTTTAACATCAGGTAAAAATTCTAAACCTAACTCAATAAGGTCAAGTCCTAATTCAAAAAACAATGAAACATTTGTTTGTCCTCTAAGCTCTTTCAAATGCAGTCCTGAAAAAGGTAAGAAAATTCATTCCAACTTATAATTTTTATGGTAAAAAGGGACATATTAGACCTAGATGCTTTAAATTATTGAATCTTTTGTATAAAAGATCAAAACAGTTCAAACTGTTACCAAAGTCACAACTACAATGGGTTAAGAAAGAGAAGATAGTCTGCAAAATTACTCTTACTGCTCTTAAACATTCTTCTAACGATTTATGATATTTTGACAGTGGTTGTTCCAGGCATATGACTGGAAATAAATAATTTTTAAAAAATTTTGAAGCATGCAAGGAAGGAAATGTCACTTATGGAGATGCAGTAAAGAGCAAGATCATTGGTAAAGGCACTTTGAATATCAAAAGCCTACCTAACTTCCAAAAGGTCTTGCTGGTTGAAGGTTTGAAAGCTAATCTAATTAGTATTAGTCAGATATGTGATGACAAGTATATTGTTAATTTCACACAAAATAAATGCATGGTCTGAGACAATTTTGGTAAATGCATTTTAGAAAGAAAAAGATCTTCGGATAATTATTATCTGTTAAAAATTGCATTTTAAGCTAAGATTTCGAATTTAAAATTATGGCATTCAAAAATTAGGACACTTAAATTACAAAGACTTTGTTAAATTAACTAAGGTAGGTGTTGTAAAAGGAGTTCCTAAATTCGATGACAAAGTTAATGAAATTTATGGACCATGTCAAATGGGAAAGCAAATTAGAAGTACACACAAATCCATTCCACATCTTAGCACATCTAAAATTCTTGATTTGCTTCACATGGATCTTATGGGTCATATGCAAATTGAAAGCAGTACAGGTAAGAGATACATATTTGTTTGTGTGGATGACTTCTCTAGATATACTTGGGTTGATTTTATTAAAGAAAAATCGAACACTTTTGAAGCTTTCAGGAATCTTTGTATTAAGCTTGAAAATGAGCAAAACAAGAACATTGGCAGGATAGTGAGAATAAGAAGTGATCATGGCAAGGAGTTTAAAAACGTTAGCTATGCTGACTTTTGCAAATATCATGGAATTGAACATGAATTAATTTCCAGCTCTCAAAACTCCTGAACAAAATAGAATTATAGAAAGGAAGAATAGAACTCTTCAAGAGATAGCTAGAATGATGCTCAATAGCAAAAAGTTGACCAAAAGGCTATAGGCTGAAGCAATAAGCATTGCTTGTTACATTTCAAATAGAGTTTTTCTAAGACTTGGCACCAACCAGACACCTTATAAAATTTTGAAAGGTAGAAAACTCAATTTGAAATATTTTCATGTTTTTTGGATGCAGATTTCCATTTTAAATGATAGAGAGTAGTTAGGCAAATTAGATCCAAAAAGTGATGAAGGAGTTTTTGTGGGATATGCACAAAATAGCAAAGCTTTTTGAGTCTATAATCTTCGAACTGCAAACGTAGTATTTGATAATCTGGATGATTATGTAAAGTACTCACAAGAGGAAAGCATAACCAGCTTTATAAAAGATACAAAAAAATCAAATTCTAACAGTAATAATAATAGAGACGATTAAGTTATGAAAGAGAAAACAACAGCTGTTACATCGACACAACAATGACAACTAACAACTCAGATCTAAACAAAAACCCAATAAAAATGAAGATGAAAGAAAAGAGCCACCCACTTGGATACAGAAGGCACATCCAACCAGCCCTATCATTGGAACACTAGATGGTATGATGAAAATTAGAAGCAAGGTAAGAAATCAGGTAAGATTTGCATGTTATGTTTCATTACTTAAACCAAAAAATGTGAAAGAAGCTTTAAAAGAAGATGTTTGGATTCAGGCAATGCAAGATGCACTTAATCAGTTTAAAAGGAATGAAATATGGGAATTAGTTCTTAGACCAGAAAATGCAAATGTCATTGGAACTAAATGGATACTCAAGAATAAAACTGATGAAAATGGTCAAGTAGTAAGAAATAAGGCTAGGCTAGTAGCACAAGGTTACACACAAGTAGAAGGCATAGACTTTGATGAAACCTTTGCACCAGTAGCTAGACTTGAATCAATCAGATTATTACTTGTAATTGCTTGCTTGCTTGATTTTAAGTTCTATCAAATAGATGTCAAAACAGCATTTCTAAAATGGCTATTTGAATGAAGAAGTTTTTGTTGAATAGCCTAAGGGTTTTGAAGATCCTAAACATCCTAATTTTGTTTACAAATTGCATAAAGCTTTGTATGGATTGAAACAAGCTCCTAGAGCTTGGTATGAAAGGTTGACAAATTTTGTTATCAACAAAGGTTATAGAAGAGGCAGCAATGATAAGACTTTGTTTATTAAACATGCATCTAACTATTTTATTGTTGCTCAAATATATGTAGATGACATTGTGTTTGGATCAACTAACAAAAGCAAAACTAATGAGTTTGTTAAGTTAATGCAGGAAGAGTTTGAGATGAGCGTGGTAGGAGAATTAAATTTCTTTCTTGGATTACAGGTTAAGCAAATGAATGATGGGATATTCATATCTCAATCAAAATATGCTAAAAATCTTGTAAATAAATTTGGACTTGAAAATTCAAAACCAATGAAAACTCCTATCAGTACTAACCTAAACCTTTCAAAAGATAATGCAGGAAAAGAGGTTGATGCAAGTTTGTATAGAAGCATCATTGGCAGTTTATTATACCTCACATGAAGTATACTAGACTTGTGCTTTAGTGTAGGACTTTGTGCAAGATTTCAAGCAAATCCCAAAGAATCACATCTAGCGGCAGTTAAAAGAGTCATCAGGTATGTATATGGAACCCATGATTATGGTAAATGGTTTTCTAAAGATACAAATGATTATCTTGTAGGATTTAGTGATACTGACTAGGCAGGAAATGCAGATGACAGAAAAAGCACATCAGAAGGATGTTTTTATCTTAGTGCTAAATTAATCTCTTGGCACAGCAAAAAGCAGAATTCTATTTCTTTGTCTACTGCTGAAACTGACTACATAGCAACAGGAAGTTGTTACACACAACTACTATAGATGAAGTAAATGTTGAGTGATTATGGTATTAAACAAAAATCTATCACTGTGTTTTATGATAATACTAGTGCTATAAACATTTTTAAAAATCCTGTTCAACATTCTAGAACAAAACACATTGACATAAGATACCATTTTATAAAGAAACTTGTAGAGTCTAAGGTGATACATGTTGAACACATATCCACTAATAAACAATTAGCTGACTTGTTCACAAAGGCATTGAATACAACAAGATTTGAGAATTTAAGAAAGGCCTTAGGCATCTGTCAGTTTTATGAATAAACATTGCTTGCTGTTATCATAATTATATATGTGATATCATAAGTTTTCTTCTAACTAAGCATGTGTGAGCTGTAATATAAAATTGTGTGAATGTTAAGATACTAGTTTAAAATGAAAAATACATAGAGGGCTACCCATAGATGATGTGTGAAAGCCATCATAGAGAGTAACCTTAGGGTATCTAAGAAATATGTTGAGATCACCCACTCAAATGAAAAGGGCTACCTCTATATTGTGTGAAAGCTATTGTATTCATAATCCAATATGATTAATTCTTAATATGTCAAAATAATATTTTTTGACATCTCAATTGATTGAAAAATAAATGAAAACAACTTTCATGTGAAGATAATAAACAGCTCTGAAATATGCTTTCTTAGAATGATTCATATAATGTTCAGACATTGTTGTTATGTTACATTTAACTATTTTCTGTTATGCATTTCATATCATACGATGCTCTTTGTGACTATTTGAAATTTGGCTTTTCTTGTGTGTCTTATGTCAAAATGCCATGTCAGCTTTATTGAATTGAAAGGGAGAAACTTCAGTTGCGGGAATCCTAACTCTATTACACTTCTTTATTTTAATGGAAATCAAATTTTAAATTCTTATTCATTAATGATATTTATTAAGCTGTTTTGGAAAGGATTTAAATTCAAATTTTGTGGGAAATGAAAATATGTTAAAAATTAGCCCTTCCCAAGTATATCACAAATATAGTTGGGGCATTCTTTGTTCATACCATACTCAATCAACAGTGTCTCCACTCTCTCTCATCTTGCTTCTCTCTATTCTAAGATAATTTTGTAGTCTTGAAACCCTTGCAATGGCCACATCTTCTGATTCTTCAAAGACCACCAGTTCATCATATTCCCAATACGACTCTGGTCACAACAGCAGTGGCAGCTCACAGTCATCTCATTCATAACAACAACATGTAGAGATCCCGCTTGATCCTGTTATCAGTGAAGACGAGTTAATTCCTATCGAGAGAATGAACGACAAAGTGAAACCGAAGTTCAACAAATTCCTCTCAGCAGCTGCTAAACAAAAATTCTCGAAGTATACATCAAAAAGGAAGTTGTAGATTGAAAGGCCAGTGAAGCTAACTGACTTCAACAAATATGGTTTGAGTGAGCTTCTTGAGTCTATTTACTGGACTCGAATGGTAAACAACTTCCTACCCCCTGTGAAGTCTTTAATTTAAGAGTTTTATGCAAATATCACTACTTCTATTGATGACCCGAAGAGCTATCATTATCACAAAGTGTATTGTAGAGAAAAGTTTGTGAAATTCTCACTGAATGTCATCAACACATTCTTTGATATGCCAATAGGTAGTTTGCACTCTGTGGATGAAAACTTTGATATGGCAGTCGTGATTAAGGAGTTAACTAGTCAAGGGGATATAGATTGGAATCCAAGAGATGGAATTGATTAACAATATCTTAAAAAGAAGTATAGAGTACTGCATAAAATTGCTCAATTTGATTGGTTTCCCTCTTCACACCAAAACTAGGTTAGGGAAGATAGAGTAAAATTTCTGTTCTGCTTGGGCAGCAATAGACCTATTAATATAAGTTTATGGATTTATCGGATGATTGTTAAGATTGCACCATATCTATCAGACTACCATTTGCTTTTCTTTCCTTGTTTAATTCAAGGCATTTTAAAACAAAATGGTATTCCCATTAGCCCCAAAAAATGCACTGAAATTTTGTCTAAATCCATTACAAAATGCTTTCTGTATCGCTCGCATGATAAAACTGATCTGCCTACACCTGAACCAAAACCAAGGAGAATCCGTAAAAATCCCATTAGTAATGTGGAAGAATAGCTTGCTTTGATCAATTTTGTTTTGACTGATATTGTGCAGGATCTTAAAGATATCAAAGCAAAGCAGTCTGGTTTGGAGGCAAAGCTTGTAGGATAATCTGGTGCTGCAAAAGAACCACAACCTATGAAAACTGAAAATGTGGTACATGAGCAGTATACTGAGCACATGCCAGAAACTGATGCACCAATGCCTGTGGCAGCTGAGCAAATGCCTGCAGAAGATCAAGCTGAACAACCTACTGTTGAGATAGACATAACAGCAGAAAAGAAGATGAAAAAAAAGAAATCCAAGAAGAAAGCAAAGGGAATTGATTTGAAGGGGAAGAAGAAGGTTAAAGAAGTGAAGAAAAAGTCTTACAAGAGGAAGAAGAAAATTGAATCAGCAGTCCCAGAACTGAGGGATAAGTCCTTGTCAGATGAACTAACACAAGAAGAACCCGAAATGACATTGCCTTCACAACCTGCTCAGGCAAAACCTGATGCTTCTCCAATCCCTAAAGCAGAACATCATGACTCTCCACCATCACAATAGTCAACCCCACATGTCACAGAGACCACACCAAGTGCAAAACACACACAGGAACTTATTCCTGCAGTAGACACAATAGAACCAGCCATAATGCTCCCATCTCAACTTGTAGTAGAATCATTGGTACCTCCACAATATCCTGTTGTCGAGTTGTAACCAACAGAAACTAGTGCTGACCAACTTGATAAGGAAATATGCAAGATTGTGGCTAAAGTCAGTGCCACTTCCTTAGATACAACTAAAGCACAGCCCGCTCTTTTGACCTTTGAATAGCTTACACCCACTGCTACTGGAAAAAGGTTCAAAATGAAGGCTGGACGGTTCAAGAAGCGCTATGGCAATTCCTCTTCCCCACCTGTTTGCAAGTCTCCATGACTTCGTTAGTTTTTTTTGGAACTTACTCTGAAATCAAGGGGGAGAAAAAGTTTCTGATATAATTCTATTTTCTTCTGATTTGGTACTACTAATTCTAATTTTACCTGATTTTTTTGTTGTTTCTTCTTCTTAAGGGTAGTAAGTAAGGAGTAAAGGGGAGTAAGGAATTTGTATGCTTTGTATGCATTCGACCTATTTTATTCTTTATGTTTTTAACTTATTTCTTTACTGTGTTATATGGTATTCTCTGCCTATTTCATTTGATGTATTTTTGTTTGTTGTTAGCTCTGATCATGATTTGGTTGAAGTGTTGTTTGACAAGTGTTGTTTTTGCAGGATCTACACATTTATACATTGTTCTGTTATGTGCTTTGTAACTGCATACTCTTTTTATTTCTTTAAGCATGATATTTCTGTTTGCTAGATCATGATTGCTTATATTTATGTCTGAATTATCTATATATTTTTCATTGATCAGAAACAGTTTGGTATTTTCATCACAAGTTGCAAAAATGGGAAGATTGTTAGTGTCAACGTGTACTACACTTGCATGTGCCATGCATATGATGATTTTGGACCAACTTTTGATAAAACAAGAATACTATATTGTTTTTTATTTTATTGTTCAATATATCCTTAGATTAGGACATTATTTAATGTATCCAAGTTAAAATAGGAGAAAATTTATATGTGTGCTAATTCCTTTAGGAGCTACTTATATCACTTCCTATTATAGTTGTCTTTATCCTAATAAGAGTTTGATTATGATTTTTACAAGATTTTAAGAAGATTTTGATCAGGCATCCCAATATATATATAACGTTATGTTTACATACCATATATATGTTGGTTTAGTAAGTCTATGTCACGGTATTCTAGGTATTAAGAGAAGAGCTTCAACGCAAATAGGAATGCTTTATTAATTTAATTTTATGAGTGTTTTATTCATGTATGAGAGGTTGTAATTGTGCATGAATCTTTGATTAGGTCCGTTTGAGTTAGTATATACTTGAGAGAACTTGCGAGTGAAGTGTTTATGTAATTCAGTCTCAAACATCGTGGTTATGATTTACTTAACAATGTGTTGTTAAGTTATCAGCAACATAGAGTGAGCAGTGTCACTAGAGTTTAAGATCTTGAGAAGATTTTGTTTTACAAAGATTAGGTCAGTGTGTGAGAGTGAGTCAGCCCTGTAAACGATTCTAAAGATTGTACAAATAAGAACTTAGTGAATTGTAGCTCCGAAGCTGTCCATGGATGTAGATTTTTTTAATCAAACCACGTAAAATCCTTTTATGCCAATTTACTTTACAGTTTACTATTATATTACTTATAACTGCATACTTCCAGAACTTACAATATTAACATAAGAAAGATAGATAAGATAATTAAGTTATATTAACTATGAATATTGTAACCAATAATGATATACAATCTATAATTTGAAGGAATTTGCATCGAGTGATGATTCACTAACTTTGGCGTCTACTTTGATGGAGTTCGACATAGAGGGATTCATGTTCCCAAAATGTTGATCAACTTTTGTTAAGCTTGCATTATTTAGAAAGTCAAAGAATTGACGATTACATTGGGATTGTGGACCATGGCTATTAAGCGCCAACCTTGGTTTTGAGTTAGTGGTAGAATGAATGTCTTCACTTTGTGAAGGCACAAATGTTTGATTACAAGCATTATATACAGTAATATCACTTATCCTTGGGCATCTACACTTTGTATGAACCAGTTCCCTACAATAACCATACTTTCTTAACTTACGAAGATTTTGTTGTCTATAGAATGACTTCCTTTTGTCTTCACAATCAAAGGGTCTTTTACAATATTATGGACATTATTCCAACCAAATTTGATTGCTTCACTATTGTCAATCTTATTGTATAACTCCTCCATACTTTTGGTCCAGACTTCAATTTCATCTTTCATTTTCCAATAACCTTCATATGTTCTGGATGCATAAAAACATAATTTATTGCATGCATGACTAAGTGATCTATACATTATCAAGTTCGCAACATCCTTGGAAGTTGAGTCTAGTTTCATTTGAGGTTGAATATGAAGCTTAGCATCTATGGTCCATGTTTTACTTATTAATGAAGGTGGGATCACATCAATTTGCTTGGATTTCAACACAAAGAATATATGGGAACAAGGAATACCAAATTCCTTAAATGAACAATTTGAATGTGGACTTCTAGTGCAACAAGTCATTGTCTAACGCTTTCTAAGATGGCCAAATTAGGTTAGTGTGTACACATGCACGTCTAGAAGAGGAACGCAACTAAATAGTATCAAAGCAACCTCATTTCAAATGTCACCACACACCAAATCAAAAGCACTTGGAGTATAAATAGTTGCCACATGTTTAAGCTTGGTGGATGTGTACTAATCAACAAAGTCAAATGCTTCATTGTTTTGTAAATGAAACAAGGCCTTATCAATTTGTCAAACAAACTCATACAACTTCAATTTACTTTGGAGGAAGAGATTCATGTATGCATTCATTCCGTAACGACATTGCGTACTCTACATGCCAACAAAAAAGAACTCTTTTAGAAATGTCTCAACCCATCTTTCTCAATTTTTGAAAATTTTGTTGACCCATTGATTCTCTTCTAAACCAAGTTCATATACCATTTTATGCCAAGTTGCTTCAAAATTAATAAGGGTAAAAGAAATAAACAAGAATTTGGTGAATTCTTCTATGAAACTTGGATCATGTACATTAGATTGACCATTCCTTTGAAAATGCCAAACACATAACTGATGTCGAGACTTTGGCAAAACCTTTTTTATAGCATTGCGCATTGCCTTGTCACCATCCGTTGCTATGGAAAGGGTTTTTTTTTTTTTATTCAAACCTCACAAAAAGTTTCTAACACTCATGTGTATGAATTGATTGTCTCATCAATACGCAATGCACAACCAAATATTGTTGTACTATTATGATTATTGACACTAATTAAAATTACAAGAGGCTTACCAAATTCATTTGTTTTATATGTGCTATCAAAGGCCACCACATCCAAAAACAATGATAATCCGAACGAGCAATCGAATCAGTCTAAAACAAATTGGCAAGTCTATTATCTTCGTCCACCATCTATTTACAACAACAACAACAACAACAAAAAAACTTCATATCTAAGGGCCCGTTTGATTGGACCACTTATATTTGAATCCATTCACATTTAAGAGGTTTATAAAATTTTGAATGTTTGTCTTCCCATCTAATCATTTATTTTCAGATGAAATTGTCTGAATATAAAAAGTGAAAATTTATCAATTTTTTCCTTCAAAATGTTTGAAAAGTTTGAAAAATCTAAATTACCCTCTTGTGAGAATTTTTTATTCCACAAATACCTTTACATTCAATTATTAAAAATTATGTAATTAATTAAAAATATATATTATTAAAAATAACAAATGTACTAATATTGAATATTATATTTTATTTATTATAAATTTTGTAAGCTATCAAAAATTCATCTTACTGCTGGCCAGTCGCCGCCAACCGTCTTTGGAGTTGTGCATCCAGTGACACCACTAATACCATCATGAATGCCTTAGCTCTCTCCACAAGGTTGTTGGATTACTTTTGCAAGAAATAGCATCGTTTGTCCGTTAAAGGCCGAGAAACATCCAGCATCATTTCATCAAGAACTAACTCCATAGCCTTGTAGATTGGTCAGATCCGATCATGATGGTGTATGCAGTGTCCAAAACACGCGATGCCAACGGTGAACGATGATGGAGAAGCTGGTGGCTCTAGCATCCCAATGTTCAAAATCTTTTATTTTTGTTTTAAATAAAATATTTAAATAATGTAATATTACTTACCTGCATTTGAAATTCAAATTTTAATTTAAAAATGAAATTATTTTTATTTATGACATAAAATATATAAAGAGAATAATTACACTAATATAATTTATTTAATAAATATGCATTTGAATTTTTGAAATTTGACTTGTTTTACATGCAATGGTTAATAAAATTAAAATAAATAAAATTTTAATGTAATAAATTAATTAAGAAATAATTAAAGTATATAATTACGGATAATCTTGACTTATATCAAACAAAATATAAATATATTGATTTTTATAATAAGTAAGTTTATTAATTTATTTACAACATTGATTTTTCAATTTAATTTTGTAAACTATTTAATTTTACTGTGTACAACATATTTAAAGTGATATATTTTAATTTCTATAATAAAAATAAATATTTTGCATTCAAATTAATTAGACAACTTAAAACTTTAAAATATATAATTAATCAGTTAAAATATCTTTTGAAGAACAAATTATATGGATTAATTTAATATCTTATATGTGTGTATATAATCTTAGATCTTAAATACTTGTAAAATGATTATAATAACTTTGAATTGTTATATTTAACAAAAGAATAATTTTTTAAAAGATTGTAACAAATATAATATTAACTATTTAAAATAAAAAGAATTTTAGTTTAATTTTATTAACTATTTTATTTTTAAAAGATTGTAATAAATATAACATTAGTTATTTGAATGACAAAGAATTTTGATTTAATTTTATGAACTTGCACAAATATAATATAAATATTTTATATTTCCTATTACAAGGGTAAAAGTATCACATTAAAAATAAGAAACTCTCTTACCACTTTTTTTAAAAAGTTTGTAAAATAGTAAATAAACATATTTTAAATAGTATGGATTAAGTCCTAAAAAGTGTTTATATTTAAAAAGTGTTAAGTGATAAAAACAAATACACCTTACGTCTACTTTTTGTACTGGAATATGCCCATGTCATTTCTGAATTGATGTAAAGTAATGTAGAATTTCGCGTATTATCCAAATCGTTATAGAAATCCTTTGTTGTAAAACCCACATTCTCATAAGCCCTTGCTTGGTTAACCATAAAATCCATAATTTGACTGGTTTTAACCATAACATTTCTCATAGATATTACTTATGCAATTTCTGACTCTTTGACCAAGCAATGTGATTGAAGGAAAGGGACCTCACAAGCTTATGCTAACTCAGATTGTGTTCATGCACAAACTCTTTTGCAATGCACTTCACCTGTTTTTTTTTTTTTTTTGAAATTCACTCAAAATGCAGCACGACACCCTACCTTTATTACGCCCTTCCTTCACGAACTCTTTCAAATTTTTCTACATATTTCTTGACCCTTTCTGCTTCCTTAGAACAAACCCAATGTCTCAAAATCACATAAACCTAGTCATCACATCTCAAATCATCATTTCTCATACTAAAACCCATAACTTTAGAATACCTTGAATAATACCCATTGGCTTCTTCAAGAGTTTCAAACTCCATTCCAACTACATCAACAGGAATAAGTCGGTCCATGCATTTTGGAATAGCAAACATTGAACTTTTTAAACCATGTTCTATACCTTCATTTTCTTTCACTTATATTGAAGGATGTAATTCATGAGATGTATCTATGGTACATTCTTCAATATTTTGTTCCCACACCATCATCATTTATTTAGTGCATACAAAACGAATATTAAAATAAAAATTCTTGAAAATAAGGAGCTTTGTTCAAGAGATACTTACTGATTATTTCAAATATGTTAATATATTGTATGTTAAATATTAAACATAAAATAGAAGGTTATAGAATAATGAAACAGTTATAAAGACTCAACACTAAAGCAACATTTTTTTTCTCTAATGTTCGTATTGGAGTATACTACCTTTAGTAATTAAAATGAAAATATTGAAATTTAAAATAATAATTTTAACATAAAAGGACATTTATCTTTGTTCCACTTATCTGAATGCCTACTCTCCTATGTGCGTGTCTGCGTGTGTGTGTGTGTGTGTGTGTGTGTGTGGTGGGGTGTCTTCCATCGTGAGTCCATTTGCTTAAATTCATTAAGATCTTATTCGATATTTTAAAATAATAAACAATTTTAACATAGAAGGACATCCATCTCCCTTCCACTTATTTGAAATGCATAGACTCCTAAATAATATATATAAATTTATTTATTTATTTGAGAGGCCATCAATCGTGTGTCTGTTTGTTTGAATGCTTTAACATCTTTTTCATATTAAAAAGAAATGATTTTAATATAAAAGGATTTCCATCTTCGACCCATTTATCTGAATGCCTAAACTCCTAAATTATTTATATGTATATATATGGGAGGTCATCTATCTTGGAAACATTTGTTTTCACACTTTAACATCTTATTCGGTATTTTAACATATCAAATGATTTTAAAATAGAAGGACATCCATCTTTATTCCACTTGTGTCTTGTTTGAATTCTTAGACTCCTAAATAAAAATAAAATATATTTTAGATCATCCATCTTGAGTCCATTTGTTTAGAGTCATTGCAGAATACACCATTTGTTTTAAGTGCGCCTTTTCTTTTACAGTTACTATTTGTTGAATAGCCGGTTCACTACCATTTCTCATCCACTCAACACACTTTGCCTACAATAGCAGGTTACAAGACATTGGGATTGTTGAAATTCCACTTTAGCAAGAATGTCACAAAGCAAACGACACCGTTTTAGTCCATAATTCAATAGCAAATTTTCTGTTTCAATAGTGCCTTACAAATGAAAAATAAAATAAATATATATCCTTGAACTTTGGGAATCTACCTACACATATAGGGATTACACTCCTACTTTATAGGATACAGAATCAAAGGGTCGAGACCATGCAAAAATTTGTTTTCTTCCACCATTCATTTCTTGGGAAGCAGTGCATGACATTGAGGAAGCATAGCCCAACAATCCAAAAATGAAGTTAAAGTTTAGGACAATGCTGAGATTGAGTCGAGGTCGAGCCGCATTTGTCTGCAACCTTTCGTAGTCCACAACCATGGTTCGCTCAGCCAAAACCATGCATTGAAACCTTGTGCTATGCAAGAAAAGGGCAAAGATAGTAATTGGCATTGATTTCGGGAACAAGTTGAAAACCTCAGGATCTATCAAAGGTTCTTTGGAATCGTTAATACAGTTTCAAAACGGCTCGAAATCTACATCCACCACTAGGGTTTCATCGTATTGAAGCTAAGAAAAGTTAGTTAAAGGTAGTTAGAAATAAGCTTTTCATATATGCCAGATATCAATGTAACAAGAGTTGAAATGCTAGCTCAGATCAAGCTGTTATTCTGTTATAGACTTTGTATATAAAGCAGCTCATGCTTAATGTATGACATCCGAAAATATTCAATAAAAATCTGTTATAAATTTCTGTTATATTCTCTATTTTCCAACACAGTATCAGAGCCCTCTGATTAAAATCAAATGGCTGATCCTCACTCTTCAAATTTTCCTGGCACTGAAAATTTTCCAAGAAACAGTGAGAACTTTCCTCGAAACTTTGTTTCAAACATGCCTGGTTCAGTTCTATATGGAGTGTATCATAATGATCCTACCGTAATCAACACAGCCACACAATTTCTAGGAAATTCAAGCACTTCATCTGCATCGATTCCTCTTATTTCTCTTCCATCAGCTCTACCTTCACTCTCCATCAAATTACATCGAAGCAACTATGGTTACTGGCGCTCACAGGTGCTTCCAACACTAAAAGCATATGATCTCGAGGGATATATGAATGGAGATAATCTTTACCACCTTCGTTTATAATTGTTCCAAATTCATCTTCATCTAATGAAAATATTAAACAATCCAATCCTGAATATCTAGTGTGGAAACTTATTGATAAGTTCATCTTGAGCTGGTTAGTTTCTTCAATTACTGAATCCATGTTTGGATATGTAGTAAGGTGTAATTCTACAATGTCTTTGTGGAATACTTTAGAAAGGTTGTACTACACTGAATCTAAAGCCAAGTCCATGCATCTTAAACATGAATTACAGACAACTAAGAAGGGAGCTATGTCAATATCTGAATACTTTCTCAAAATGAAAAGTATTTCCGATACCTTGTTTGCCATAGGATCAGAAATTTCAGAATCAGACCTGATATTGCATATCTTAAATGGACTAGGACCTGAGTTTGATGCAATTGTAATCAACATAACTTCCAAGGCTGGATACATTTCTTTAGAAGAAGTTCAGTATCAGTTGCAGAGCTATGAGTTAAGACTTATTCAGCATCATTCTTCACATGTTACACATGTTGATCATAGTGCTAATGTAGCTAGGAGACAGTTCAGTACAAATTCTCAAAATTTTAAGAATGCTGGGTATAACAACTCTCGTGGAAGAGGAAGAGGAAGGTCTCAATTAAATAGATTTCAAGGTGATGGAAATAGCAACAATGGAAGAGGTTCTGCCAATAACAAGCCTGTGTGTCAACTGTGTGGCAAATCTGGTCATGTGGCCTTAAAATACTATCACAGATTTGACATTTCTTTTGAAGGTGGACAATCCAATAAAGACACAAATCAGTTCAACAATCAAGCAACTTCTCAGGCTTATCTTGCTTCTCCAACCACTATGGCAGATAACTCCTGGTATCTTGACACTGGTGCCACTGATCACATCACCAATAACCTGCAGAATCTGGAAATTAAAGAGGAATACCATGGTTTTGACAAGGTTCAAGTTGGAAATGGTAATCACATCTCTATTTTGCACACTGGTTCTGCGACATTATCTGCTTCAAAGCATTCTACACCTATTGTATTAAAAAAGGTTTTACATGCTCCACACATTACTAAGAATCTGCTTCGTGTCTCTAAGTTACTTGCTGAAAATGATGTTGTGCTTGAAATTCATCCTTGCTTCTGTTTTGTCAAGGATAAAAGTACAGGAAATATTCTACTGGAAGCTCATCTTGAACATGGCCTCTATAAAATCATCTATTCTCCAACTCATTCTTCTCAGCATCAACATTCTGCACCTTCAGAAGTCAGTCTTGCTATCAACTGCTTTGGATCCAATAATAGTTCTCTTTCCTCAGATTTGAAGAATAACTATACTGCTTCCTCACAAGTGATTTCCCTATTTTCATGTACTGTAAATAAATGTGAACCTTCTGTTCTATAGCACTGCAGGCTAGGCCATCCTAATGTAAAAGTACTTACTCATGTAGCCAAAACTACTGGATTGTTTTCTAGCAAGATGGATAACAAACTGAATTGTGATTCCTGTCGATTGGGTAAACAATGTCATTCCACATATCCATTATCCAATAGTACTGTATCACATCCTTTGGAAATTGTTGTTGCAGATGTGTGGGGGCCTGCACTAATCACTTCAGTAGATGGTTTCAGTTATTATCTGTTGTTTGTTGATCAATTCAGCAAATATGGCTGGATATATCCAATGCATTCCAAAGGAGAGGTATCAAATATCTTCCCTCTATTTCTAGCTATGGTTGAAAGACAATTCTGCCACAAACTTAAATGCTTGCAAACAGATTGGGGAGGTGAATTTAGGCCTCTTTCTTCTTTTCTTGTCGAAAAAGGAATTCATTGCAGGCATCCTTGCCCATATATACATCAACAGAATGGAAAGGTAGAAAGACAACATAGATCAGTAGTAGAGATGGGGCTTACACTTCTTGCACAAGGATCTCTTCCACTTAGCTTCTGGTGGCATGCATTCCATACTGCCAACTTCTTATTGAATAGGTTACCTACTTCTACCTTAAATTTTGAGACTCCTTATCAGAAACTTTATACTTCGCCTCCTAATTTCAGTTTTCTTAAAGTTTTCGGATGTGCTTCTTTTCCCAACCTCAGACCATACAATAAACATAAGTTCTCTTTTCATACTTCCAAATGTGTCTTTATTGGATACAGTAGCCATCACAAAGGCTACATGTGCCTCCATTCTACTGGAAGAGTTTATATTTCAAGGAGTGTAACCTTTCATGAACAGGATTTTCCTTTTAAATCAGGATCCTTTTTAACCTCTTTCTCAAATCATAATTCCACCTCTCAATCAAACAGCCTCTCATACTGGTTTATTCCAATCTCTAGTTCATCTCTTTCTTCTTCTACTCACCATGCATCTGACTCTCATACAACCAGTTCTAATGATATAACCAACTCTTTTGTACCTGCTGCTTCTTCTACTCCATCAACTCTACCTCCATGTCATCCAACGTCTCCTAGTTCCTCAGATTCCCTGCAACTTAATCAACCTGCTTCATCTACTATACCATGTAATAACAAAGTTCTGTCTAAGTCATCTCAACCTAGTCATCCCATGGTCACAAGAAGCAAATCTGGAATCTTTAAACCAAAGATATACAGTGCTGATTTACTAAACACTACTACCCCCAAATCAGTCTCTAAAGCCTTGGTCTACCCTCATTGGAAAGAGGCTATGCAAGTTGAATTTAATGCCTTTATATCTAATCAGACATGGACTCTAGTTCCATCACATTCTGCATCACATGTTGTGGACAGCAAGTGGATTTTTCAGACAAAATATAACTCCAAAGGCAGCATACAAAGGTACAAAGCTCGGTTAGTCGCCAAAGGTTTTCAGCAAGCTCCAGGTATAGACTATTTTGAAACATTTAGTCCTGTTATTAAACCCTCCACAATTAGAGTTGTTCTATCTCTAGCAGTCACCTTCAAGTGGAAGATTCAACACATTGACATTGATAATGCCTTTCTTAATGGTGATTTGAAAGAAGATGTCTATATGTACCAACCAGATGGTTTTATAGACTCCACCAGACCATCCTTTGTTTGCAAACTCAACAAGTCTCTTTATGGATTGAAGCAGGCTCCTAGAGCTTGGTTTGACAAGCTGAAGGAAGCTCTGCTCCAGTGGGGGTTTACAATGTCTATTGCTGATACAAGCCTGTTTATATACCACAATGGAAGTCAGATAATTCTCCTATTAGTCTATGTTGATGATATTCTGATCACAGGTAGTGACAAAGTTCAAGTTCAACAAATTATCTGTAACTTGAACAAGAGGTTTTCCCTGAAGACACTTGGAGAAGTTAGTTACTTTCTTGGATTTGAAGTACACAGAACCAAAAATGGTTTAATCTTGTCACAGAGAAAGTATGCAGAGGATTTGCTAAAAAGATTTAACTTGACAGAAGCTAATGGGGCTAAGACCCCTATGGTGGCCAATGCAAAACTTTCAGCTAATGACAGTGAACTACTAGAAGAACCAGGTGTATATAGAAGTGCTATTGGTGCTCTTCAATATCTATCAATGTCCAGACCAGACATAGCTTTTGCTGTCAACAAACTCAGTCAATTTCTTAAGGCACCAACTGTTCTACAATGGCAAGCATGTGAAAGAGTATTGAGATATATTAAGAAGACTCAAGATTATGGACTATTATTCAGACCGATGGATTCACTTAAACTAACTTGCTATACTGATGCTGATTGGGCAAGCTCTATTGATGATAGAAGGTCCACTTCAGGAAGTTGTGTATTCTTTGGTGACAATCTAATTTACTGGTCTTCCAAGAAACAAAAAATTGTAGCAAGGTCATCTACAAAATCTGAGTACAGGGCATTATCTCAAGGAGCTACTGAGCTTATTTGGCTTCAAAGCTTGTTGAATGAGCTGAAAATGCATCTAGATGAATCTCCTGTGATGTTATGTGACAACAAAGGTGCAGAATCACTTGCCTCTAATCCAGTTTTTGATGCAAGGACCGAACACATTGAGGTGGATGTGCATTTCATCAGAGAAAAAGTATTAGCTCAACAATTGTCTGTAAAGTATGCTTCTACTGTCAATCAAATTGCTGATATTATGACAAAGTCCTTACCTGAAGCAAGATTCGAATTACTTAGAAGCAAGCTAAGTATCAGTCCAACTGATGGACTTGCTATTTAAACAAAATTGACAAGTTTGCTGTTCGAAAATACTCAGCTAAACTTGAGAGGAGGTATTAAAGCTAAGAAAAGTTAGTTAAAAGTAGTTAGAAATAAGCTTTTCATATATGCCAGATATCAATGTAACAAGAGCTGAAATGCCAGCTTAGATCAAGCTGTTATTCTGTTACAGACTTTGTATATAAAGCAACTCATGCTTAATGTATGACATCCGAAAATATTCAATAAAAATCTGTTATAAATTTCTGTTATATTCTCTGTTTTCCAACACATCGGCACCATCTAAACATCAATGTTTGCGGTTGCGACGGCCAAAAATTATGCATGAAAGAGGCCGAGAAAAACAATTTATTTTTTGTCCACTTGAAGCAATTTTTTAAATTTTCTCCCAAGTCTATCCATAATTTTCGGGATCCCATTTGTCATGTTTTAGGGCATACCAAACCAAAGTTCGAGAGGGAAAAAATTTTGTCTTTTTGTGGCTCTGTTTTATCGGGAAACCATCAGAAGACCTTTAGGATGTAGGCAGCAATTCTTAGGAAACAAATTGAAATTTACAGATGATGCTTGGAAAATTGCATGGCTGTGCTGCATTTGCGTGTAACAGTTCGCTATCCATGTCTGTGGTAGGCCTCTTTCCAAACCGACCGTTGAGGCTTCATTTTACGTGAAAAAAGTTTGAAGCAAAATAGTAGATGACCTTTCTTTTAGGAATGAGCTGAAACGCTCGAGATCTAAGAAAGGTTCTCTAGAACCGCTTTATACACTTTTGGTGTGGCTCGAAACCATCTAATGCTAAAACTTTATTGGTTCTATCTCAACGTCAACGTCTGCAATTGCGATGGCCAAAAATTATACATGAAGGAGGCCGAGAAAAAAGAATTTTCGGTTTTGTCCAATTGGAGCGATTTTCTAAATTTTCTCAGGAGTCTACCCAAAAATCTCGAGATCCCATTTCTCATGTTTTCGAGCATATAGGACCAAAGTTTAGGATGGGAAAAACTTTGTCTTTTTCTGGGTTCCTTTTTTTGGGAAACCATTACAAGACTTTTAGGAGGGGGGCAACAACTCTCGAGAAAAGAAACGAAAGTTACAGATGATGCTCATAAAATTGCGCAGCAGAGTCGGATTCACCCGCAACTATTCGCTATCCATGTCTATGGTGGGCTTCTTTCAAAACTGACCGTCAAGACCTTGTTTTACATGCAAAAAGGGCGAAGTGCACTAGTAAATGGCCTTTCTTTTGATAACAAGTTGAAATGCTCGAGATCTGTCAAAGGTTCTCTGAAACCGCTATGTACACTTTCGGGAAGGCTCGAAATCCACATCCTGTGTCGAGGCCTCGTTGGCTCCATCTCAGCATTGATGTTTGCAGTTGCGGTGGCAAAAAATTACTCATGGAGGAGTCAGAGAAAAATAAATTTAGGTTTTGTCCAATTGGAGCGATTTTCTAAATTTTCTTGGGAGTCTGTCTACATATATTGGATCCCATTTCTCATGTTCTCAAGCATACCAGACCAAAGTTTGGGAGGGAAAAAATTTTTTCTTTCTGTGGTTCCATTTTGTCGGGAAACCATTAGAAGAATTTCAGGATGTGAGCAACAATTCTCGAGAAATAGACTGAAATTTATGGACAATGCTTAGAAAATTGTGCGGTCGAGCCGGATTCAGCCACGACCTCGTTTGTCCATGTTTGTGGTGGGCCTCTTTTGAAATTGGCCCTCAAGACCTCGTTTTACATGAAATAAGGGAAGTGCAATAGTAAAAAGCCTTTCTTTCAGGAGTGGTTGGAAATGCTTGGGATCTGTCAAAGGCTCTCGAGAATCGCTTTATAAACTCTCAGGGCGGCTTGAAATTCGCATCTGGCATCGGGGCCTCATCAGCTCCATGTCAACGTCAATGTATGCAGTTGTGACAGCCAAAAATTATGCTTGGAGGAGGTCAAGAAAAAAAAATTTATGATTTGTCTACTTAGGGCGCTCTTTGAAATTTTCCCGGGAGCCTCTCCACAAATCTCAGGATCCTATTTCTCATGTTCTTGAGCATAAATGACCTAAGTTTGAGAGTCAAAAAATTTTATCTTTTTGTGGCTCTGTTTTTCAAGAAACCATCAAAAGACTTTCAGGAATATGGGCAGCAACACTTGGGAAACAAAATCAAAGTTACGAATGACGCTCCAAAAATTGCGAGGTCGAGCCAGATTCGCCCGCGACCATTCGAAATCCATGACCACGGTGGGCCTCTTTTTAAACCAGCCGTAGAAATCTTATTCTACTCGGAAAAAGGGTTAAGCGCAATAGTAAATGATCTTTTTTTAAGGAACGAATTGAAAAGCTCGAGATCTGTCAAAGGTTCTTGGGAACGACTTCATAAACTTCAGGATCTGGATCCAACACTGAGGTTGTGTTAGCTCCTACTTAATGTCAACGTTTGTGGTTGGGATGGCCACAAATAATGCTTAGAGGATGCCAAGAAAAAGAATTAGGTTTTGTCTACTTGGAGCGATTTTGATGCCTTTTTAGGAGTTTGTGCACACATCTCGGGATATCATTTCTCAAGCTTTTGAGTTATATGACCGAAATTTGGGACGAAAAGAAATTTTTCGTTCTGTGGCTACATTTATCGAGAAACCAAGTGAAGAAGTTAAGGAAGCACCCCACAACACTTGGGAAATGATATCAAAGTTAGAGATAACACTAAGAAAATTTTGAGGCCTAGTCACATTCGTCCGTAACCTTTCGCAATCCACAACTGTGGTTGACCTCGGCCAAAACAATATATCAAAATCTCGCACTATGCGAGAAAAAAATAGCTTTAAGAAATTTTACACGGCTCTATCGTGCATAGAGCACTATGAGATCTTGCAACATTTTTAAATAATCTATAATGAATTATTACTTATATTTGATTTCCCAATCATTTTTTATGACTAGGTTTTGGCCTTATAGTCTGTTGGCACTTTATTTAATTCAAACGGTGAGGTTCAAGACCTTTCTTTTTAAGTGTTTTGGTTTTTTATGTATTGTTTATTCGCTTATATTCAATTTTCCAATTATATGAAAAAAGTATCCTTTGCCTCGTGGTCTGTTGGTTCTTTGTCATTCCCAAAAAACTAGGTTCAAACCACTATGCTTCTTTTTTTTTTTTTTAATTGAATTGAATTGAGTTGGGCTCCTATATTAGTAATTAATTTGATTGCATTTTTTTGAGTTTTTAATTGAATCGGATTGAGCTGGGCTCCCACACTAATAATTGATTTGATTCCATTTGGGCTCAATTAGAATTGTTTGGTTTAGATGTATTAATGATAATTGATTTTGGGATGGGCTCATCAATTAGATTAGTTTAGGTTGGATGTATTGATGAGTAATAATTGATTTGATGGGATTTGGGCATCAATTCAATTTAATTGAAAGTTAAAATAACAAATTTGAATTTAATTATTTATTCTCGATCGGGTTTGGGCCACGGAGCATGATCCCCAACCTTACCTCAGTATTTTTGCCATCCCTAGCTGAAGGTGTGCGTTTCTCATCACCACGGACACAAATTATTATATTTATTTCCTCATTACCATAACATTTTATTATTATTGAAGTTATTAATTGATCATGCTAAGTATAATCAATTATGTTAAATATAGGGTTAATCACATAAAATATCAATTCTCTCCTTATTATAATAACATTCAATGGTTGGATTTTCTATAGCTTTTTATAGGCAAAAAATGGTTTGAATTACAAAAATACCTACAAAAGTATGTAAATATCGTCTTTCGAAGATGATTCTAATTCCATTGGTGTCACATTCGTGTCGGTTGTTGATCATTGGGAAACAAAGACTTGTGACATTATACTAACATTTCGGACATCATATATGCAAAAATATTTAATAGTCACTTTAAATTATAAATTAAAAATATGTACATTTCCCTTATGTATTATTTAAGAATAATATTTTAAAAATTATATTTTAAAATAAAAATGTAAATATTTTGATCTTAACAAGTTTTATACTTAATATAAATATTCAAATCATAATCAAATTTAAAACTAATGTACGTATTCAAATCATAACAAAATTTATACCTAATACAAATTGTGGGTCTCCGGTGTAATACGTGCTCTCCATGATCCACAAGAATCCAATTCAATCCAATTCACAAATTTATTTTAATTTAAGGATTGATTAGATTGAATCCAATTTTTTGTGGATTGGATTCCAATTTTTGTGTAGTACAATTTTTTAATTCTTAGCAAATAATTATCTATTTAATAAATATCTAAAAAATATAACTTTATTTTTTTTAATCATATAGTTTGTAAGCAATCTTTCTTAATGGGTTTTGTTGTGTGTGGTATTTGATTTGAGAAGTTAGGGCTTCCGATTGTGGACTAAGGATTGTAGCAAAATTTTTGTTAATTATGTTGGCAGGTGTATAGTGGGTGCGATTGCGGGGGTGCAATGGATTATGTCTGCATTGAGTGTGATTGTTTGATTATTTTTTCCACATTGTTTGCGAAGATTGGTTTTTCAAAATTTGTTTTTTCAAATCACCAGTGTTGATGCTAAAAATCGGTCGACCTCCAGCTCAGCAAGAAAATTTGTATTTGTTGTGGAGGACCTGACTCAGTCAGAAGGCAATGATGGAGTTTGTGGAGAAGAAGGGGAAAGTAGGGAATTTTAGGTCACGTATCCCTCAAGATGGCAATTGAGTTTTGATCAACCGAGGCTCAAACGATTCATATAATCTGCACACAAATAGAAAATAAAGGGTCAAAGGCGTCAGTGGTGTTGCTAGCGATAATCCTCCGACGCCCAAGTCAGAGATTAACTATGGAGTGAAAATTTTTGGTTAACCAGAGGGAGACGAGATAGAGAGAGAGAGAGAGTTTTGAGAGAGAGAAATTGTTCCCAAACCTTGGCTTAAGAAGTAACTCTCTTACAAGTGTCGCCATGCATGGTGGAGGAGTGACACCTCATTGAATGCAAAGAAGCTGGTGATGACACCTGGAGCCATGAGACACTTGGAGGGCAAAGATCTCATTCAAGAGACACTTGAAGAGAAGTTTCTATAGAGCCTTGTGCCTCTAATATTTTATAAAATTTTATTGAACTTGGCAAATAATCATTGAAGTCATGGGGAGCAGTTCTTATTAAGTACTTTTTTTGACATTAACGACTATGATTTAGTAACTTGTGTCATGCAATATCTTTGAAGGTGAAATTGGAAGTTGTATCCTTCGTCGATCAAACAAGACGCTTATTATGTAGTTATCTGGTCAACTAGAAATTCTCAATAATAGGAGTAATGACAAAGTCCTTGTCAACCAAACTAATAATGAAGGATCCACCATCCTAGGAGTTATGCGGCCATGCAAGATAGAAGACTCGGTTATTCCAATTAAAGTACAAGAAAAAATTGTATGCCTTGGTGATGTGGCTTGAAAAATTAATTTTATTGGTTGTCCTAATTTTTCATCCAACTGTCACCCGAGGTACTATTACCCGAATTCACCAAGGAAGGCAAAATGACATCAAAGGTACTCTTACCAAAATTCATCAGGATCGACGATTCGACGCCTGGGGTACTATTACCCGAATTCACCAAGCGAGGCAGACTAGCGCCCGAGGTACTTTTACCCAAATTCACCAGGAGCAACGGTCCAGCGCCCGAGGTACTATTACCCGAATTTACCAAGAAAAATTTCTAGCACAACGTGTTAGGTCGACTAGGGCCTTTAATACTTTCTCCATTTAAAGTGCTAGAGTAATCATGAGCACGTGATGCCTAAACTTGAAAGACGGACTGGCACCCGAGGTACTCTTACCGAAATTCACTAGAAGCGACGGTCTGACGCCCGAGGTACTATTATCCAAATTCACCAAGAAAAATTTCCAACACAATGTGTTAGGTCAACCAGGACCTTTACTTACTTTTTCCATTTAAAGTGCTAGAGCAATCATGGGCACGTGATGCCTAAACTTAAAAGGCAAACTAGCACCCACTATATTATTACCCAAATTCACTAGAAAAGGTGATCCCGGGCCTGAGGTACTATTGTCCAAATTCACCAGGAAAGATTTTTAGCACAACATGATGGGTCAACCAAGATATTGGTTTATTTCCAAGTAAACTTCAGTGTCTAACCATCCACATCTATCAGCACCTTTTCAGTTCTCAATTCTATGTGCACAACATGTTTAGAATAAAGATATGCTACACATCAAGAATTAATCTCAACAACAGACTATTGACAATAGTCCCAAATCACTCGAAAATGAGTATATAGTACATTACAGATGGATAGTGGAAATTTCAGTTAGTCCAAAGTAAATGACAAAAGAAATAGAAAGTATATTAATTCTTGCACAACATATATAATAGACAGGATATTCTCTTGGTTGATCTGTAAACAAGCAAATAAATGAGAATAGATAAACATCCAAACAATTATCCTAATCTCTTAGACTATAGATATCAAAACCTTTATTTGAAAGCATTTTCAAACAGAGAAATAAACCTTACACTATCTTTTACTTTTTCCAAAAGACTAGAATGATAAGAAGTATTAGATCAAAACTTCTATTTTTCTATTTCTTATTTGAGATTTCTCAGGAACCAAACATAGAAAAAACATTTATCAGGATGATTTTTTTAATAATGTAACAAAACAAGCAGCACTCACTCCTCCATTAGCGAGTGTGATAACCAATCAAACATTCAAAAAATTAAAAAAAGTCAGCACCCATCCTTCGGTAGCAAACCCTTCTCTATTTATTAGCTTGGGCTTTGATTATATATATAATAATTATTTATAAAAACAGTTGAATAACCAATTTTTTTAGTTGAGGAATTTTATCAAACAAGTTGTATGCAAACCAAAAACATGAGTGGATCATTCATTTGACTTGAAACGTCATGCGACAGAAGTACCCTAAGATATCTCTGCAAACGATGATGTTTCTGACTTCATCAAGCAATCTCATGAACTACACACCCTGTTTTTGGATCCCATTTCCTCGTAGGCCCGAACAAACTCTCAAATACGGTCGCCATCATTCCCTCCATTGTTTTCAGCCTCTTCTTCACCATCTCCATCTGAAAACATTAGATGACATGGCAGAAAATTTAACAATTGACAAGAGAAAATCAAACTATTAGGGTTTCATTATTGCATTTTTGTTCAATGCAAACTGCGAATCATAGTGGATCGGCTTGGTGTTGAATGTCAGTCAAGCAGCATCCACCATCAATTGGGGTTTTTTCCTCCCTGCTTTCTTTGCCAAGCCGCCTTCGCCTTTTCCTCAGCGATCTACCTCATTTGAATTGGAAGGAACTAGGAGCAACCACTGGGAGGGTTGATTTGATTTTGACTCAGCTTAGTTTGATGAGATGAGATAGAAGGGGAGAGAGAAAAATCTCGTCATTTTTGTTGATGAAGAGAAATGGAATGGGACAGAGAAGCCAGCATGTTGGAGAAAGGGAAATTTGAAAAAACAGCCCAAATTTAGGGGCTTGTTGAAAAAATAACCCATCCCTAAAAATTTGTAATCCATGGATTTTTGCACGATAAAATTTCATAAAAGCTCTTATCCATTTAAATATTTTCATCCACGCTTCCCTCTTCCCATAAGAGACAAACCCAATAACTTTTCTTCGAAATGCTTCATGTTCGACCGGATAAAATCGAAAAGTGATAAAGGACAGCATTCAAAATCCAAAGAGGAAAGCAATTGCATTCACTCAAAAGCAGAAAATAGCCACAAAGCAGATTGTGGAGAGATGCAAATCAGATTATGAAGGAGGGAGAAAACGCAAAGCAAAGCATATGATGGATTGTGAACAATATATTGAACCCCATTTTCGGATTTGAAAGTATCAAAATTAAAAATTCAATTTCTAGGAGTTTAGATTCATTTTGGAATGATTTGTTGTTTGGGTAGAGCTAGAAATGCTATAATTTGTGAGAGTATATAGTGTTGATGAAGATTTGAGGTGTGTTGCTAGTGAAATGTTGGTTTTGGCTCGATGGTGTGAGGTTGAAGACGAAGCTCGACGCTCATCGTGCTTCGCTTGACACAACAAAGAAGATATGTCGAGTGTTGGATTCTGTAAGCCGACACTTGACTTCGCTTCCCCGTCGTGTTGAGTGAAAAAAGTTGAGCATTGAGCATCATCGGGTTGTTAGCTTTTCACAGGGAGTGGCATATAGCTTGACACTCTCTGTCAAAGTATATTGTTGAGTGTCGAGGTTCAAGCCTCTCCTTTTGTAAATCTGACAACTGACAACCTAGACCGCTCAATAATTCGTTCATATGTCGAGTGTCTAGTGATCGAGTGTTTGTTTTCGTCGTCAGTTTTTTGGTAACTCGACAACTAGACACTCGACACATGTACTAATTATCACGCTTCGAGCGTTGTCGACTTGCGTCAAGCGTTTTGGCATATTTGTTGTTTTTGCACTTGAGTGTTGAGCCTTATCAAGATTTGTCGAGCGTTTTGGCATATTTGTTGTTTTTGCAACTTTTTTGCAATATAATTTGGTTGAATATAAGTTGTTTTGTTTTGTATTTTGTAGGTCTAAATGGCAAACAGTCACGGCCTTACATTCGACCTTAAAACTCCATACGATGATCACTGCCACACGGTAATTACAAATTTGGCCAATTTAAAGTGTATACGGTGGGTTCGTGAAAAGTTAAATGATCATCAAAAAGATATGTTTAGGAACACATGTTTCGGACACATGTTGGATATCCACCATCTTAACTTTTCATCACAATTGGTACACCATGTGCTATTAAGAAAAATGGAGACTCATGGCTTCGATGACAAGAAGTGGTTTGTAATACAAGGTATCACCCATATTCCTATGTATATTATAAATTGTCATAAAAAATGTTGTCATCCTACATTATTCTTAACGATATATGATGCATTCGAAACTAGCAAGTATACTAGTTGCACAAGTAATAAAGTGATGAGTAAGATATCATTTCCACGAGGATTGATTCTAATTGAATTTGTTATTTTCTAGCAACAATAAACTAAATAAGGGGTTTTGTTGATTGATTAACTAAACTCAATACGAAAGCAAATAAAGAATGATACAATGCAAAGTTAAATCAATTGAGAATTACACAATGAAAGAAATCTAGTTAAGGGATCATTCTCTACCACAAGATATGGATTTTCGAATTAATCATAGAATTGTCATCCAATTACACCATTGAAATTATCAACCGTAGATAAAAACAAGCTCTGTTATCCCAATCTTTCCTTACTTTGTTGTTAAATAAAACAGGCTCTTTATTTAATCTCTATCCATTAAACAACCTAGAACAAGCTCTCTAAATTTAATTCAATGGATGCATTACGATAAGAAAGATAGGTTGATCTAAGCAATAAACACACAAGCTCGGATTATTTAACTTAGGTTGTATTCTCCAATTGCAATCTCTGATCACAATTTTGCTACTAAGGATTAGAAATTCAAGACAATTACGGATCAAGATTTCTACTCTAGCAATAGACAACAACCAGATTATATTCAGTTGGCCATTCCAAATACAATCAGCAAGCAATCATAAGCATTAGATATGGGAAAATACAAGCAACTTCAATTAGAGAATTGGATAACAACTTCTTACACAATCAACTCACAAAACCATATCAAGGGCTTTGAAATCACCCTCAACCAATTCAGATTCAGTTACACATGTTCAAAAACGTCTTAAATACAATACAATACATAAAAATTTCAAAAGATGAAAGGGAAATGATAAACTTAGCAAATCTGATGAAATCTCTTAGGATTTGTAGTTCTTCCTCTTTCCAAGCCTTCAATCTCCTTCAAGAACTCCAAGAGATGAGAGAAATCCAAAGATGCAGCCTCTAACACGTTCTCCCCTCTTCAAGTTATGAAAATAAAACCCTAAAATGTGTTTAAATACTCTGCTACATTAACCTGCTACAGTGTCCCGTATTATACATGCTACAGTGATGTGTGGAATTACATTTCTACACTTCTCACACTGTTTTGATTACAACTTTTGGTACACTGAATGGATTCATAAACCGTAAATTTCTCCAAAAATAGACTTCGAGAGCTTTCAACGGTATATATATGTCATCGGTTTCATTGTATATCAATACAATTAAATCCGAGAAGATGGTTGACTAGCAGAGGTGAAAATGAAGGGTTTTACTCCATTTTTGTGCAAGTTGCTCCAAAACTCCTACAAACATCAAAACCACACAAAAACATAAAAATACCAAGGAATATAGCAAAGAAACATAGACGAATTGATATGAAAGTAATACATAAATAAACACCTATCAATATATCTTTGTTCTCAATGTACGAAGCGTTATACACTTTTCAAGATATGAGTTTAGTATTATGACTCGATTAAAGTTTGCTTCGAAGATGTTGAGCACTCCTGACAACCATGGCAAGTGCAGATTGCTAGATACGTATTTTGGGATGAAGCAAATTTCTTTGAACCAATTTTATAAAAAGTTGGGGAAATTAAATGTTTCTCGTATCCCAGATGACAACGTGGTGAAGCTAGCATTGTATTATGTGCTTGAGCCTTTTTTTCTCGCACGGGAAAGGCATCGGTTCACTTCCATTAAGTGGTTGAACTTTGTGCACACACTAGACAGATTCAATGACTATCCATGGGGTACTGAGTCTTATAAGATGACCATCTAGGACATGAAGAAAGCTGTAGCTGGGAGGTTAGAAAAATATAGGGCAAGGAAGCAATCGAAAGAGGAGCATGAGGGTGAGAAGTATAACTTGGGATGTTGCTCTTATGCTATTTAGGTAATTAAATTTTAGTATTTTTGCATTATAATTTGTTGGCTTTACGCTAAACCTATTAATTATAAGAACATTGCACTAAATCTTGATTATTTGTTGACAGATTTGGTTGTATGAGGTAGTTCCATATGTTGACCCCAACATATGGCATTCTCAGTGAGACGTTTGCCCATAAGATTCCTTAGTTGTTGAAGTGGCATAACACAAAGGTCTCGAGCGAAGAGGTGTTGGAGCAAGATTGTTTATACATTCAGAGGTGGTAAGTCCAAAACCCAGTAATTTTGTAGCAAAATAGAATAAAAATGAAACAAAATCAATCTTTTGAATTGATGTCAAACTTATATTTGAATGTGTCGCAGGCCTGACCACTTGTCATATTAGAGTTGACAGAAGCTGAGGCTATACGAAGTGGTTAACTAGATTGAAGCAGGTGTTCAGGAGGCGTAAGGTTGCATACGTGTAGTGGGCGTTGACCGAGGATGCTTCGTTACACGCAAAGGAGCAAGTTGAGGACATCGAGTAGGGATGAACACCTGTTCCACCTCCGGATGTCTCGAAGGGAGTGGCATATTTTCAGCCACATGAGTGTGGATCTAGTATGTCATCAGGAGATACAAAAGCCGATCCTAATGCCTCCGCTATGGGCCATATTGAAGATAGGGCTTCAATATCCTTCTCCTATGGGTCGATCACCCTCGATGGCTAGCTCACCTCCTAGTTGAGAGCCTTCTTCGATGCCTGGGGCTTCGTTGCTTCCTCAGGCCATTGCACCCAGTTTCCACTTCTCGCACAGTAGTCACTCAGACTAGGTAAATGTCTCTATGTTGTCCACATAAATTTTAATGAATTTTTTTGTCAAATACTAAAACTTCAAGTTTATTGAAGGAGCGACACCAAGAGGAGGATTTCAGGACCACTGTCTTATGCGAGTTGGTTGATCTTCATGAAGAGGTCAAATTAGTCCAGAAGGAGAATGTGTTGATGTAAGAGGAGATCAAACTACTTTAACATGCAGTGACATTATTGGGAGGTCACTTCTGTTATATGGATATGGTATTGACACTTTCCATCCCTCGTCTTTTTGTTCCACTCATCTTTTAAATCTTGATGGTCACGTAGAAATAATGGAATTCGATGTTTGTTTGTTTGATGTCTTTCTTGTCTTCTACAGGATGAGGAAACTGAAGAGGATGAACCACTTCCACGGTAGGACAAGCCTGAGGATGATCCGACTCAGTAAAGTCTCCAAGTCCTTGAGGGTGCCCCTCCCCCCATCCCCCCAAAAGATTTTGTCTCCTGACAAGGCCGTCAATTATTCCTGATGAAACATAAGCGGAGTCCCTTTGTTAAACCCCCAGGAAGAAAGAGAGTGAAGCTTATGATGCAAGCTCTAGTTGAGGCTGATGTATCTCCAATTTTGAGGGGCACTGATGAGTTAATGACTCCATGCACCGTCATTCAGACTGATGCTGCCGTTGTACCAGCCAATATGCCACAGATCCAACGACATTGTTTGACCTACTTGCTCTTATTTCAGACATGGAGGCCGAGTCTTTGACACATGGATGTTTGAAGGATCAGGTCATGTTGACCTCGGGGTTATCGATGCTGATAAATAGTTCTTCTGGATCTTGACTACTATGACAAAATGGCTTGCATCGGAGGTTTGATTAATTCCCAACCTCATTAAATATTAGGCATCTTTACATATTATGCTAACTTGTCCCACAATGTAGCACATCGATGTCCATCTCTGGATGTTACGGTGGAAGGTAGTGGATATAAGCCTCGATGTGGTTGAGAGATCGACTTTCTTGGAACTGCATTTTGGGCAAGGTTTCTTCTTCACTTTAAGAATTCATACAATTAGTTGTTAAACATTTGTTATCCTAACACCTTCTACAATTACTCAGTTCAAGGTCTAAGGGCTATGGCAGCGGTACCAGCGTGAATCGAATGAGATCAACTAGGATAATGAGCCCAAGGTTGTGAACTACATGGATGGATAGAGTCCGCTCTTTGGCCAATCATCACTACAAGAAAAATGGCCATATTTGGCGGTCTTTGACCGTCAAATATGTATATATTTGGCGGTCTTAAAAACGCCACCAATGGCACCGCCAAATATAGTCAATTTGACAATATTTGACGGTCGGTCAAAGTGACAAATATGCATATAACCATACTTGCCGGTCAAAAGACTGCCAAGTATGATAGGGTAAAAATTTAAAAAAAAAAATATACTTGGCGGTCTTTTGACCGCCAAGTATAATAGTTTTAGAAATTAAAAAAAAATACTTGGCAATTTTTTACCGCCAAGTATTTAAAAAAATTAATATATATAATAAATATTTTAAAATTTTAATAAATTCATAATATATATATAATAAGTATTTTAAAAATTTTAATAAATTCATAATATATATATATATATATACATATATAAGAAAATTGCCTTTATTGTATTAAATTGCCTATTGTCAATATTGCACAGTACATTCCATGGTAATCTTGGCCCTTATGACTCCTCCTGGAAAATCAATTAATTAATACATCCATTAATACGTGGATTTATAAAAGCTATAATATAAACAAGGGATGCCGATAGGCAAGAAACAAAAAAGAGTATTTAGTGCTCACCCATAAACCATTGATGGGATCAAGTCAAGTTTAGTTTGAGATTCGATTATTGGATCAAAACGATCCTAAAGCAGGAAAAAAAAATCCATTCGTGTGTGGCCAAACATCTTCTTAAGTAGAGACGAAATTAGAGAGACATTATATTCAAGGACCTAGAGGGGCTCCCAAAATGATAAAACACTTGAACCAGAGGTTTAATGAAACTCTTCAATAGTTCCATGCACCATAATAAAGTACACACAACATCTTCATACGTTGAAACCAACTTCATGCCATTTAACCAGGCAATTACTTCAGTGTAACAAAACAAATACTCACATGGAAGATTGAAACTGCCTTGGAAAGCAACACTCTAGTACCATCAGCAGCATCCATTTTCTTCCCTCTCAGAACCCTCCATCTAACATCAACACCAGGCACACTATCTGAACCACTTTCTACATTCTTCTGTTTTATGACATTTAGAGAAGCTTCTGGAAGCTTTTCCTCCCCCCGATCGACCAACTTCTGCAAGGCCGAATTGATTCTTTTGCAATCTGCACAACAGAGCCACTTTCCTTTTGGCAATTCCTGTAATAGAAAGGATGTCATGACTTAAAACAAAATGTTAAATTTCAAGAAACAAAATGCATAGTAAGAAACAGAATATTAGGGCACCTTAAGGTCTTCCATTCCATGATCCTTTAGACAGCCAACGTGATATTCCCTCTCACACTGGACAAATTTAAGATACTACTTTGAGCATTTAAAAAACAAAATTTCAAAGGTGAATATGTTATTGAAACTCAAATAAAAATAATTACAAGAAAAAAGAACCCGATCACAAAGTATAACGGTGCGCCGACCAAATCTTGACTTGCAAAAATCACGTCCCCTGAGAAAATAAAGAACATTCAGAAAAAAGATATGAAAAAGGAAAAGAAAAGGTAAGCAAGAGATTGACATGACAACTTGGACAGAACAGTGGAAAAGGAAAAATTCACCAAAGAAAAAATGTGGCCAAAAGCAAGAAAAAGAACATAATTTGCACATTCTAGACTTGCAGGAATATGGAACTAACCTGCACAAGACACAACCACCTAATTCAATCTCTGAAGTTTCAACAATACGAATGCACCGGTTTGTTATCTGTTCTATAGGATCAACCCCTGGAACCCTTCCGGCCGCTATTGCATTGGCATTATGCGCCACAAATTTTTCCTTTTGGAATGTATTCTGGCAATATCTGCAGTACCAAGCACCAGTAGGTATCCTCGGTAAAGAGACACAATCTGCAATTGGTCAACGCAATGACAAGCATCAATCATCTCAAGTAGATAATGGGAAAACAATTGACAGCATATATCTAAATAAAACGCATATAAATTAAACCAAAAACAAAAAACCTACAATGTTGTTCAACCAAAACAGTTTCAAAGGAACCCGAAAATTCACAGCCCCTAATTGTTCCATTAGTTAGTTTCATATGCAAATTACATACGAGAAGTCCAGGATACAAAACTAGCATAAATATAAAATGTTTTTAACTGATAAACATGAAATAAGTAGAAGAAATTTAAGATTTATAAATAGATAGACTAAAACGTCCTTGTGTGGTCATCATAGTTATGAAAAATTGAACATTCAAAATAAAACTATAGGTAATTTTGATTAATGGATGAGTAACAACCATTACAGTAAACAGTAATTAAAAATCAAAGTGCATATGCAAATAAACATAAAAGTTTAAGGTTGCCTTTTTCACAAATATATACACAGGTACATATATTTGAGAAAAGACTTTTTGTACCAATCTGTCCCGTAAATACATACTATAAGTCATCCGATTCCAAATGTAGATCAATCATGCAGCCAATTTTAAAAAATTGTTACAGAATAACTGTTAAACTCAGGAATATCATTTATTAGCAATGCCATCACATCTCTATTCACTCAATGGCTATTTTTCTAATTACCACTTTCACACTCAATATATATTAACAGTCAGAGTCCTTTCTTCTTGACAGTTATCTTACAATCTAACTTCTTTAAAAAATTTAATTTAAAAAACAAATAAAAAAATAAAAGAAGTTAAAGAGAAGAGGTAAACAAAGAGAAGCTGAGAAGGCAACCTTCACATTTCTGAACACAAAGTCATAATTAAGAGCTTTGACACATAAGAATAGAAAGAATCTACATAATGAAATTCATGTAAAATTAAAAGAGAAGTTACAGATTCACCTATGTGAAAAGCCCTTGGACACGAATAACAACACAACAAATTCCCTCCATCCATACAGATGCCACAAAGGTCATCATTCTCCTTAGTAGAGAATCTTCGTTCTCTGGATAGTTTTATGGACAATTCATGAAGAGAGACTCCATTCGCTGTGTAGATGTGTTGAAAGCTATCAAAATGAAAGAAGACCTAATTAAATAACAATAAAAGGAAAATAGACATTCAAATTGAGAAAATAAATCAAATGGAAATTTTCCAATTTCTCTCCCCAAAAAATCAAGTGGACATGTCCATACATCTTGCAATATAAATCATGCCATTTGAAAGAAGAGTACAATATTTTGTAAGTCTTATAATTCATTATTTCAAGTCAATTAGAGGACCACCATGAATAAAAGACTATATCATCTAATTCTGGTGACATAAACATTCTAGACAAACACTCACGGTTTACGTCGACTAGCCCAACCGGCATGTGCTTCAAATTGTGAGGGGCTGATCTGCTCATTAAATGAAAAGAAAATCAAGCCAAAAAATAAAAAAGAAAAAGCAGCCTTTATTGTATTAAATTGCCTATTGTGTCTTCCCCTCTACGCAAATAATATACATATATAAGAATCAAATTTAACTTGGTATCATACATAAACTTTCATAACCTAGTGACATTAAAATCGATTTTTTGCCTAATAGTTGAGATATCGATCGTGAAAAGAAAAAAAAAACTGAAGCTTATGAAAGGATCTTCAACTCAAACCTCTTGTAAATTTTTCAATTTCATCTGAATTCAGGTACTTCTGAATCATCAAATGAAGCTTCAAACTTTGTCTCCATGACAAAAATTTGAAAATAAACAAGAATCGAGCTTAACTGACTAGTAGCAGCATCCTAAGTTACGTTACCTTTTCTCGAGAAAAGAAAAAAATAAGGGAGCTGTGCATTGACCACAAATTTGAATGACATAACAAGTGGAATTCTAGCATATGACCTCGCTGCTTTAGCATAGGCAAAAAAGTTTATTGAACTGTATATGCCTAGGAACTCACTACTAACAAATAGGCAGTTCAAGAGGAAAGGTTCCTCTGGCTTGTTAATGGGGCACATCCATTTGAGGTCCAGGAAACTGATCAGTTACAAGTATAACCTGCAAAATCCAAACATCAACATTTCACTAAAATATGCACATTTTTTAATCTAAAATAAATCAAAAGTCTAACTTGTATAACCAGAAGCCATTTGTACAACTAATAAGAACATGCCATCGTAGTAATCAAGAAAACTAATTAAAATATATCAGATTGCTCTTGAATCGATTTCGCAAAACCTTTCACTTTCTCAACTGCACTTGATGGGGGGAAGAAAACAATTTTTTAAATTGAAACGACTAAAATAGAAAATTGGACAGGATCTGAAACCCTACCCCATTGTCCTTCACCCTTGCCTTTTTCCTAGTCGTGTTCATACAAGACACCGCCGGTCTGCCAAGAGAAGAAATTCTTCATTTCCCGTCATTTCCTGTGATTTCTCGGCGACCAAACACAAACAAAAGAAAACAAAATCAACTACCACTAAACCAAAAGCAATCAATCGAAAAATCGCAACAAACAGCACTCACCTGAGCGATATTAAGATTCTCGACAAAATCAAAGTTTGGCAACTCGAAACCATCAAATGAGGGGAGCAAAACCAGTGAAGATTTCTGGACTGAAGAAGACAAGACGAAGAGAGCTCCCCCACTGAAACCATGACGAACCCTAGCTGTTTTGGAGCAAAGTAGCGGCTGTGAAAGGGCTAAAACTTGAAGAGAAGAGAAGAGAAAATGATTTTAGGGTTAAGAGATTTTAGGTTCACGGTAAATGGTTTTTATGAGGTGTAAATATGTGTATGTTTAAAACTTTATTAACTAATAAATATTTAAAATATAAATATGCTTTGGTTTTTTTTATAAACATTAATTGTTTTTATTTAATCTCTAAAATAAATTGTAATAATTTTTATTTAAATACAAATATTATATTATTTCAAATTAAGATTTTATTCAAGATTTTTAATTTCTTAATTTTTATCAAAAAATTAAAGAATATGATTTTAATCACTTTGAAAATATAAAATAATTTATTTATTTAATACAATTTCTATGTTTAAAAATTTACTTCTTATTAATTTGATTTTAAAAATTTATTATTTAATTTATACAAAATCTTATCTTTTATTTAAAAAATTTAAAAAATTATTTTTAATTAAATATTAAAATATAAAATTGTATTATTTAATTATTATTTTGAGATTTTTAACTTCTCTATTTATTGAAATTTAAAATATTATATTTATAATGCTTGAAAGAGAAGATGAAAAATAGAGGGAAATGTGAGAGAGAAATGAGAAAGGTTACACATTCACATACTTGTCACACTTTTATAAAAATATGATAAATATTTGATTGAATAAAGACAAAAGTGACAAATAAAATGAATAAGCAAGTTTGACTTTCAGACCAATGTTATATTTCTCACTTTTTTAAAAAAATGTCAAATAAAAAAATTACAAAGTGACAAATATGTAAAAAATTCTTATAGTGCATGGGAGCATCCTTTTGACATTAAGCGAGTGGAGGATACCATGGAGGTTCCTCAGCAGGAATTCGAAGGAGGGGCTTGTGGAGTTTACTATCTATTGTTCATGGAGTACCTTGCAAATAGTGTTCCTTTGGTGAACATACTGGCATTCATGGAGGTCACACTTATGGCAATGCACTGTGGGCACGATGATCGCAGAATCTATACATGGGACGAAAGGAGCAGTATCATCTGCAATGGCACTAGGCTTCTGAACCCGATGACTCCAACATCATTTTTATTTATGGGTCGAACATATTTACTACATGTTAAACTGTATATATATATATTTTTTGTGCATATGGTTTATTCCTTATTATGAAAATGTTAAATTTTAAATATTATTCGCATATCATTCATTGATTCGTTCGCTTAGTATATTCAAATTAGAAACTTATTTGTTCGCTTAGTATATTCAAAATAGAAACCTATAGTGCATATAATGTAAAAGAAGATACTATTGTAATGACTAATGAATTAAACAAAAAAAATAAAGAGAATACCCTATTATGCATATCAAAATATGAACTTAACACATGGTTTGCTAAATATACATGATTTGCTAAATACAATACAAAATCACATTAATTAGAAAATATTGTCCAAGAAATGTGAACTCTTCAATTATTTCCTCGTGCACCAGTAGCCCGATCAAGCAGGATCAGTTTGCGACATGTTTGTCGATTATGTCCTGGTCCCTCACAACGGCTGCAACTTTGTGATGAGTTGGACTCTTCCTGCGATGGGATTTGATTTCTCCTAGGGCTTCCAACTGGCCTCCTCATTACTAGTGGTAGGACGACTCGACTTCTGATCTCATCTAGAATCGCCCAATCCTCACTAACACAATTGGTATAATAGGTAAGGCATACGCATGGAGGTTGCGTTCATTTGTGTACCGATGAGCACATAATTTGCGGCATGTGAGTAAGCTCATATGTTACAAATTGCTAATGCATATGCACAAGGTAATTGGTCAAGATCAAACACTCTATATGTACAGGTCTGGGCATTCATGTCGACAACGTTGACACATTCATTACCGTACACCTCATATATGGTTAAAGAGATGTCTCTCCCTCTCATCTGATCACCTTCCCTCAAACTATCCTCCATCAACTTGTTAGCCCATGGAGTGAGATGTAGTTGTGAGTTATCAAATATTTCCCTTCGTGCATAGAACCATTTTTGAAGAGTTGTCCGGTAATAATCTGCTAATAGTATAATCGGGAGGAAACGAGCCCGTCTTAAGCAACTGTTCATTGACTCAACAATATTGGTTCTCATTATATTATAACACTAACCGAGAAATTGTGAACATGCCCATTTCTCCATCCCTATCTCTCGAAGAAACATTGTAGCTAGGGGCATATATGTTTCAATTATGTGTAGTTGAAATCATTTTCATGATAAGTCCTCGCAGCTATGGTGAACATGTCTAATAAAGTCTTATCTTTGAATCTTGCCTTCAAGTTTCCCTTCAGGTGATGGGTGCACAGGCTATGAAGTGCTCTAGGGAAAACATCAGAAACAGCTTTTTTAAAACTATTATAGCGGTCTAAAATGAACATAAGTCTGGGACATTATAGACAAAATAATCACGCAACTGACCCATAAACCAATTGCATGATTCATCATTTTCGGAATGACCAACTCTGAATGCCAATGGGAATATTTGCTTATTTTCGTCCATACATAATGCCAAAAACATGGTACCTGTATATTTCCCTTCAAATGAGACCCATCAACTGCGACAACCGGCCGAATAGAATTTGCAAACTCCATAATAGGAGCCCCTAAACTCATGAAAAAGTACTTGAAATGATCATTAGCATCAGTCCCCAAAGCAATTCTTATCCTGGGATTTGCTTTCTCAACAATGTATATACTGAGGGAGAAGTGTAAATGATTCCCCATGAGATCCATCCAGTTCCTCCAACGCCACTTCTCTTGCCCTCCATGCCTTATGGTATGTGATGATAACGCCCAATGCTTCTTGAACGTCAAACATAATGTCCCTAGGCCGATAAATTCTCAATGCCTAAATGAATTTGGAATTTATGTGCTTCCCAATAATAACAGATGTTGCTTGTTTGTGATTCTAGTGAAGCCCAACTCTCGAACATGTATGCCTATTGTTAAATTTTCGCACCTCAAAGAAATTGGAATCTACAACCTTGGTTGCTTTTATCTGCCACTTACAATTTTTAACATGACATATAACTTTAAACCTTGTTAAGTTGGACTTTGTCACCTTAAATTGAAAGTTGCGTCGTAATGCCAAATTTGCTAACTTCTCACGAAACTCGATTTTGCTATTAAAAATCTGTCCTACTGTAACTTTAATTCTGTCAACTACAAAAGATGTGAGATCATCATAAACTATTGATATGGAATGCATAATAGGAGGTATCCACCTAAATGTGCTTGCCCGATTATCATCTGTTTGAGGATCGATATTGGCATCATGTGCCACAAAACCCACCGCTGTATCTGGCTCTTCTCTTACGGATGTTTAAGGAGGAGTTGATTGAATAGGAGTAGGAAAGGTCATAGGCACCTCTTGACTCAAATCATTCCAGAACTATGTAGCCCCATTTTCACTTCCATCAGAATCAGTGCCATCTAAGTCATCATTCAAGTGATCGCCATATTCAACACCACATCATCATCATCATCATCATCATGGTCATTATCGTCATTATCACCATTGTCATCCCCCTCATCACCTAACCCATGATCACTATCAGTTTCAACATTGGCTAAGCTCGCAGATTCTCTAAAGTTATCAAGGTGTCTAAGTAACGTCCATGGCAATGACTGGTTTAATACAACTTCTCTTGCAAAACTAGTTGATTGCTCCTCTGCATGTCCAACACAATGCCAAAACTCATGGCCAACTTTTTCATTACAACTTGATTGCTTACTGGCAGGAGTGGACTCATTTAATTGGTTGCTTCTAGTAGCCAAGCGAAACAAAGATGGATTAGAAGAACTCCGCCTTTTTATGGAAGGATCATATCATGACCTTGTTCTTTGTCGATCCCTATCATCAAGTATAACAATCAATGGTGTATATGATAGATTGTCCTCGAGACCATATTGTATGAAAAAACAAACGTCTTTGTTAGTCTCAATAGGAGCCGACAATGGAGGAGGACTCCTAGAAGAGAATTGAACAGCTAAACTTATGGTTTTTGTACTCAAATCCTAACCCATTTTTGAACTTAAACATTCAACCAACTCATTGTAAGTTGTACACCTAGGAATTATCAATGGCTTCGACATCCCTCTCATGTACATATGACCTCCATTGTGTTGCATCTTCCATGAACCATTGTACAATATCAAAATACACAAAGTTTCCGTTATGCATATAAAAAAAAATGCCAAAATTCATCCTTGAATCAAAATATCATTAAAAGACTGTGTAAAAGTACAGAAAATTGAAATTCTGTAACTTTGCTCGACGAGGCTCGATGAGATGACTCAATGCTTGGCAACATATGCTTGACACTCGACATAAAACTCAACACTCGACAAAAAGGACTTGACACTCGGTATTGTATCTCGACTAAGCTAGACACACGATAGAGACCTAGGCTCGACTGATAGCATCGGTCTTTGTCGAGCGAGTTGTCGATAGCAAAACTCGACGCTCAAAGTGCGCTAATCCAATGTCGAGCATTGTCTTCCTCGTCTAGCAGGCAGGCCCAATTTTTCTTACAAATCCGTGTTTTTTTCCATTGCTTTCTTTGCAACTAAAACACTAAAGACACTTATCCTAAGCTCACTATATTGTTTTCTAAGCTTCAAAAAAATAAAAATAAAAAAGCTATGTATAGAGAGCTATCTTACCTATTTTTACTCATATCTTGAATGTTTCTCACAACAAATGATAGAGACAGTGTGATTTTCACAACAATAGAGTGTTGTGGAAGAGTTTTGCTCACGGTTGGATAAGGAACGAACCCACAGTAGTGTTCAACTTATTTCTCTTATTTTTTCTATTAAGGGCATTCGCATAATTTTATCGTCCAAAGGTCCATGGGTTGCAAATTTTTCATGGATGGGTTGTTTTTTAAATAGGCCCCTAAATTTGGGTTATTTTTTGAATTTTTTTCTTAAAGAAAAGGGTGAGACTGTGGAAAACCGATTGTTTAGTTTAGAGGTAAATCTCTCATTACCGTCAGATCAATCTAACAGCAAAAAAATGGTGCATTAAAAACAAATCCATTTGTTTGAATACTTTAACACAATCTATCATATTTTAAAATAATAAATAATTTTAACATAGAAGAACATCTATCTTTAATCTACTTATTTTAATAGTTAGACTACTATTTAAAAAGTAAGTTATAAAATGACATCCATGCTAGATCCACTTCTTTATATGATTAGCTTCCTATTTAATATAATTCTATAAAATGTAATATAATAAATGCAAAAGCAATGCATAAGTTATAAACACAATGATAAAATTAGAAGATTAATATTTTATATATAAATGAAAACATGATAATGTAAATTTAATATGTAATGCTAAATATAACGTCAAAAATGTAATCCAATGTAATTATTTAAACTACATCAAAATAATTGTAAAATCGATGTACTTATTATAAATATAACATAGAAATAGTATATGTATATTATATAGATAAATTATAACATAAAATTAGAAGAATAAAACAAAGTGTAAAAATAATATATATCGTGTATTCAATACAAATCTTCAAAATAAAATGAAATAATCGTGTAAGTGATACATAAGTTGTAAATATAACATAAAAATAGAAAATGAATGTCTAATTTTAATAGTAGAATATGACTAAATTTGATGATGTGTAAATATAATCTAGATTTTCCAATCTATTATAAATTTTCAAAATCTAACAAAATAATTGTAAAAGTAATACTACACAAGTTGTAAACGCAACATAAAAATAGAATGTGAACATAATTTTTAAAATACAACAAAATAATTATAAAAAAACTATGTACAACTTGTAAATATAACATAAGAATAATATATGAATATTAATACCGATAAGTTATAATATATAATGGTAAATTTAATGTAAAATCTGTAAATATAATACACATTATATAATTTAATATAACTTTTTAAAATACAACAAATTAATTCTAAATGCAACAAACAAGTTGTAAAACACAACATAAGAATAGTGTAACAGTATTATACGGATAAATTGTGAAATTAAATTGAAAATTCAATTTAGATAGCATAAATAAAACTTGAATCATGTAATTCGATTTAATTTTTCAAAATGCATAATAAAATCGTAAAAGCAATGTAAAATTTGTATATATAATATGAAAATAAATAAATATTGTATTTAGAAATAACAATATGAAGTAAATTAAATGTACGATGTGCAAATAGAATATAGATTATGTAATTAAATATAATTTTTCAAAATATAACATAGAAATTATAAAAACAAACTAAAAGTTGTGAAAAAAGATATGAAAATAGTATATGAACATTATATTTCTAAATTATGATATAAAAATATAAATTTAATTTAAAATACTAATATAGAATCACCTGTATCATGCAACTTAAATAACATGTAAAAGTCATAAAATATGAATTAGCTAATTCCATACATAATTAAAAGTTAACACAATGTTATTTAATCTCACCATTATTAAAAGAATAATGCTAGATGTACAACTAAGTTATACAATCTAATTCATACAACTTGACATACATAATACAATGGATAGATAAAAATAAAAAATAAATTAATTTTATTTTATTAAAATAAGTGAGATCTACCTATCTGATGATTTTATGTCGAATCAAATTATATAGATTAAATTGTACAATTTAATTGTATAGGTGTCGTTACTACTATTAAAAATCACTTCATTTGATACAAGGATTTTGTTTTCAGCATCATCGAATGACCCTCTGTCCATTTACATAACATAAAAGAATCGTTTTTTTAGTAAAGATAAGAGCTTTATCTAGGGATGGCAAAATCCGGGGCCAAGGACTCCCAACATAATTTTTTTAAATCCAGCCTTGAAAATTTCCAGAGAATTTTTTTCCCAGGGTCGATACTAGGGTACCCCGGGCGAGGTTTCTTAAGAACCTGGGATTAAAACCCAATTGTATAAATTTTTTATATTTATGAGACTTTCTTATAATTTCTTTATAAGTTTGACACTCATGCTTTGTTGTAAAAGGGGTTGTAGCCCAGTTGTGTGCTATGGGATTCTATGTGAAGCAAGAGGGAATGGGTTCAAGTTACTGGAAGTGTGTGGTAGTTTATTAATTCTAAGGTTTTATACATATATATATACATATACATTGATACTCAACTTTAGTCGTAGAATGGACTGTAGCCCAGTGACAGCATGCTATATGGAAATCTCAGGAGCAAATGTATATACATATACATATACATTGGTACTCAACTTTAGTCGTGCCCAGGAGCAAATGGGTTTGAACTACAAGCTGGTGGTTTTGCTCTTAAACTCAATAAATTTTTTAATTTTTGTCATGGGCTGGACTAGGCTTTGAGTTTGGGCTATTAGACTATTTTAAAGAAGAAGAAAATGGATTAAGTATAGAAAAGCGGTTATAAGTAGGGGTGGCAATTCGTGTTCGCGGGTCGTGTTCGTGTCGTGTCAAGCTGTGACACGATAAGGATTGACCCAACACGAACATGACCCGTTTATTATTCGTGTCACTGTGACACGACATGAACACGGCACGATTATTAAACGGGTAACACGACATGACACGCTAACACGAATAATAAACGTGTCATAATCGTGTTAGACACGAACACGACCCGTTTAACACGATTAAAACACGTTTATATTATTGACACGATTATGACCCGTTAACACGATTATGACCCGTTAACACGATTATGACACGGTACAGAATTAGATTTCTAATTTTTGTTAAATGATAAAAACATCCTAAGTTTTAAAATTTATTAGGTTTTTAAAATTCTGTTTTTAGTTTAAAATTTGGATACATATAGGGACTAAAATGTATAAAAAGTTTAATATTTTTAAATTTAATATGTAATCGTGTCAATATTCGTGTTAATCGTGTTATCGTATCAATTGTGTATAATATGTATTCGTGTTACTCGTGTCATAATCGTGTTCGTGTCAATATTCGTGTTAATCGTGTTATCGTGTCAATCGTGTATAATATGTATTCGTGTTATTCGTGTTACTCGTGTCATAATCGTGTTCGTGTCATAATCGTGTCGTGTCATAATCGTGTTCGCGTGTTGAAGACTCTCAACCCGAACACGATACGATTATTAAACGGGTTGACATCTTCGACACGAACACGACACGAACACGAATATATCAAAACCCAAACCCGCTTAAACTCGTGTCGTGTCAAGTCGTGTTCGCGTGTCGTATCGAAAATTGCCACCCCTAGTTATAAGTAAATATTGAAAATTAAATGATATAAATAATTTTATCATGTTAATTTCAATTGTATATCCGGGTTTAATGGCAGAAAATTTTACTTCGACCCGTACCAAATTCTTCGACTTTGTGGATTATTATCCGGTCCGAATGTTCGGATTTTTTGGCTCCCCCACTTCGGTCGGGTCAAATCGCTACTCTTCGCTTCATCGAGTTGAGAAAGCACGCACGCGTGACAAGGGTAGGGTTATGATAAGATCGGTTGGTAATGCGAATGGCAGACTCATAATGGAAACCCAAACCCAGACCCACATAGAAAACAAGGTTTATGTTCATTATAATCATGCTGATTCTTGTAGATTCGCAAGGTGGACTGCTAGGGAAAGTTACCAGTTCATGTATGCAAGGCCTTGGCAACACATTGTTCACTTCTACTCGGATTTAGTTAATGGGCGCTTGTCCCTTGCACACTTGTTTGGAACTGGAACTGATTCTGAGGTTGGTTTTCCACATTAATTAATATGTTTATTCCTTTGTTTGCTATTTAATTCAGTTTGATGAGTTTTTCATAATTGTGGTTTGTTATTATAGAGAAGCCGTTTTATTCATGATGATAATGGAATTCCAGAGAGAAGAAATGATGAAAATAAAGATGGCTCTGGGAGGTGGGCAAGAGTGAGTTTTAAAATAGTTGTTTCCTATCATGGTGCTTCTTTTGATGGTTGGCAGAAGCAGCCTGGTCTCAACACCGTTCAAGGGTTAGTTAGTTAGTTAGTTGCCTTTTCTTCTCAAATTTTGTCTATATTATTTTGTATTTGTTATCTACGTTTCCAAGGGGTTTTTTTTTTCAAAATGAAATGATTTAAGGATATGTGGGTCGTATTGAATTTTGAAAAGGATATATGTTGAACAATGTGTGAAGGTTTTTTTCTTTTCTTTTCTTTTCTTCAGTTTTTTATTTGGACGATTTTAATTTGTTGCGCTTGTGTTAATCGCTTTGAATGTGTCTCTCTTTTATACAGCATTCCTTTTTTTTTTTTTTTTAATTAATTGAGAGATCTGCTCCAAGCCGTAGTTCATGGCCCCATGAGATTTTTAGTTTTGTTTTTAATTTTGGGGTATTATTAAACATTAATGGTGTGTTTTTGCTTTGGGTTGATCACATCTTCTCATCTGCTAGGTCAAGAATAATTGGAAATTAATTCACTATCCCTTGTACTAGATCCTCATTGTTATTTTTTCTACTACTACTCATTCGCGATTCCTTTATTTATTTGTTTATTTTTGTTCTACAGTTTAGTGGAAAAGGCTCTTGGGAGTTTTGTTGATGAGAAGAAAGCTCAGTTGCTGAAAGACAAGTGTAAGCCATTGGAAGGGTGTGCTGTTGTTGCTGGCCGGACTGATAAAGGGGTGTCAGCTCTTAAACAAGTGTGTTCTTTCTGTATGTTATAACTTTTAATCCCATCTTGCTATATGTTTTTCAGATTGCCTGTTCTACGTTTATTTGCAATTGACTGTTGTTTCAAATTGCCAAATCTTTGAATAAATATGGTTCGAAATGATAATATTAGTGAAATGCTTTTTATAATTGTGGTATAGTATTAATACAACTACAGAAAGCTAGAACAGCTTTTTGGTTCTCATCTTGCAGTTACCAAAAATATGCTAACTTCTTTGCATAAATCCCATTGCCATGAAGTTCTGTTTCGGGTTGTCCTATAGATTCTAAACAAAATAAAAAGAGGGATATACGATGTGTTTAAGTTGTAGGCATTTAGTTCTCGGTACGCCTCTTTCATAAATTGGTTCAGAAGTACAATTTTCAAAGGGAACTTAATCTTTGTTTTTTCTTTGTTAAGAATCAGTAACTACCTGTTGACATGATAAAATACTGTTGTGGTTGCTTGATACTTCACTTGAAGTGGTGCATTCACTATTCTTAACTTCTACTATTTCAACTTGCTTCAACTATATTATAAACCGTACGTGGCTTCCATTTGCATTCTCTTGTAAACAAGAGTATTCTGATCTTTCTCACTAGAAGGCCCAGGGTTATAAATTCTCTCTTAAGGTTTATATGTTGAGTTTTTGAATTGAGAATTGGGTTGGTAGTAACAAATTCTTACATATAACTGAGGAAATATCTCTGACTGAAAACTATTTTGTATCCTGGCATATTTTTAGACTAAGATTTCAGTATTGAATCTTGTTTATCTCTTGAAATAGTCCGTCTTTCTCTTTGATTAAATTTGAGCAAATGAAATTGACATTTTCTTATATAAAAGCGGAATTTAATCACTACCTATACAGCTTAACAGATTATATGGATTGTTTGTCACCTCTGCCAATTTATGGGGTTACATGTAACATTTTCTGACCTCTGAATGATTATTTCTCAGATACTTGGAGAAAGGATGTTAAACCTTGTTATATTGAAGATGCAATCAACTCTGTGTTACCAGGAAAAATCAGGGTGATTTCTGTTTCTGAGGTAACATTTTCTTTAAGTTTCTGAGCTAGGTGTCTTTCCTTCTGGTTTATAAGTGCCCCTGGCAAGTCTAATAGATAGATATTAATTGTAAGCATTGTAGGTGTCACGGGTATTCCATCCTAATTTCTCTGCCAAATGGAGGCGGTATTTGTATATTTTTCCTCTCAACAATGGGGAAAACATGGTAGAAAGCAGTTATAGGGAGGTGGAAGTTGGGAATTTTTGTTCTAATGGAAGTCTTGATGAGCAGACTATTGGAGGTGATGAAAATATTGAAAATGAACTTATTGATGATGAGGGCGTAGTTGAAACTGGTAAGAAACCTAGAAGCTTTACAATAAGCCGTGTTAATGTGCTCCTGCAGCAACTGGAAGGAAAGTTATTATCATACAAGATGTTTGCACGTGATACTAAAGCCTCAAGAAACATGTAAGAACTACAGAGTTTATGTAGCTTTCTCCATTTTTATCACAGTTGCTATGACCATTTAAGTTTTCTTTTGTTCATAACATGTTGGATTCGAGTCTATCACTAGCTTATTCTTATCGGAGATAAATCAGGAGTTAGAGTTTCAATCTCACATCTTGTTTTGTTATGTACATGCATCTGTTTTATGCCACGTACTTTTATCATATCATGATTCTTGAATCTTGGTGATTTATTGTTAACTGCTAAATGGAGACAGAGATGACAAACTTTGCCCCAATCTCTATTTGGGACTGCAGCGTCTACTGAGTCACGTCATGCACCTATTAGCCTTGTAGACTTTTCAATTAAAGCCATCTCACCACTCATCTGGAGGGTTATTGCTTCAAACTCCTTTAAATTTTTGTTAAGCGATGCAAACTATAATTCTGAAGATATGCTAACATTTTCATTCTTCATTTATACTCTTTGTGCAGTGTTTTCGTTCAAATGGATAGGTTGTTCTCTGAATGCATATTTGTTATTCATGTTGTGGTTACTTTAATTTTAGTAGTATGATCTGACATTTAGGTGCCTTGGAATGATTAATGGTGTTAAAAACTAATCTTTTTTTATTTTTCTTAGTTCCTTGAAATTTTTGAAATTCTTGTGCTGAATCTGGTGGTTGTTGTATCAAGCCTAACTAAACCTGATTTTTGTAAAGCTGAGTTGAAGCCTAAGTTTGTTAGGGGTCTGGGAACTGAAGAAATTATGTTGCTTCAATATTGTTGCCAGTATGTTGATCTGACATTCACTAGGGAAAAGTTAGGCTACTGGACCATTCTATTTATATGTCTGGATTTTGATTCTCTTGATGCAATTTCAAATAACAATTTCCTTTATGTAGAGGTCCACCTACGGAGTGTTTCATCTACCATGCTCGAGCTGCAGAAGTCACATTAACAAATTCTATAGAAGTATGTAAGCATTAATCATCTTCGACTGATATAATATGTTGTTTCTTATAAAAAACCATCTTCAAATTTATATGCCATGACTTAAGTTGTCCTGTAACATCATCATTTTCGTTCAATGAGTTTATTATGCACAAGTTTCTTCATCTGCAAGCTTTTATAGATCATTCTGCAAATTCTACTTGAAGGAATTATGCTTTGTTTGTAGCTGATAAACTGAAATAATAATATAGTAGTTTTATTGCAAATCTATTTAAAAAGAATAGTCTTACATGAATTTTGGAAACAGATGTAACCTTTTAGCTTCTTGATTTTGATTTGTTTTGTTTTGTTTTTAGTATAAAATTATTCTTTTATGTGTCAAATGTAGCTTTTTCATTATTTGTTTAATTTCAGACATTAGGATGTACTGAACTCAAGAGATAATTAACATTGATGTACAAATTTAACTCTGTTTTCTTAACAAAGTTCTTGGTAGCTTTTATATTCCTGGTAACATGCTCAGTATCCACCTTTATTTCATGCTGTTAGATTGACTTGCCTTGGAATAGTCAGTATTTGGTATTGGGAATTACTGTGTCAGGTGTGGAATGCTCTAACCTGGCATTTGCTAGGAGTGTGATAGGCTGGCAGTTTGCTAGCAGTTGGAATCATATGGGAGCAAAAATAGGTCTAGAAAGTGTTTGCAGTAATATTGAAATTAATGCTTGTCTAAATCTTTATAGATTTGACTTGCATAACAATTTTTTATTGGAATTTGGTTGTGTTAAAATTTGGTAAATAATTATATAGATCTGTTTTGTTATTAATACCATTTCTATTTTTATAGGAACAAGGGGAAGGGAGGAAGGTTATGTGTGTGGAGCTGGTTGCAAATCGCTTCTTGCGCAAGGTTTTCAATTTACCATTTACTTGTTATCTCGACTCATGGAAAAAATGACCATTGATAAATCTGTCACAAAAACATATTAGAAATGAAAATCATCTGCTGTTATTTACTGTCTTGCAGTCAATTTTTTTGCGTTTTTCAAATGATATGCAAGTCATATTATGTTCCCATCAGATGGGGAAATGATTTGACTTTCTGGAATTAATTACCTAAGTTTTTAACGTCAATGGCCTGCAACGTCCTGATCCTTCTGCTGGTTCTGGGTTATTAGTCTAATACGCTTACTGTCAATGCTACATATCATAGATGGTGAGGGTGCTCGTGGCCACATCGATAAGAGAAGCTGCTGCAGGTGCAGAAGACGATGCATTGCTGAATCTGATGGATGCTACATGTAGACGTGCCACTGCTCCGCCGGCGCCGCCTGATGGCCTGTGTCTTGTTGATGTTGGATATACAGAATTTGATCCAAAAATTTCCCTAATTGCATGAGGTGTATTCATGTCTCAGCCTAATGATTACTGAAATAGATCAGTACCAATGAGTTTTTCACCCGCCAGACGTTGGTCAAACCTTTTGACTGGTGACTTGAACATCGGCAAAACTACATTGTTGGGGAGGAGTCGTTTCCCTCACTGAACCGCCGGTAAGTGTTTACTGGTATGTTTGGGAACCTCCCGTTATGAAGATGGCTTGGTTAATAACATTAATCTCAAGATTAATATATTTCGAGTCTTAATCCTTACCTCTTAAAATATTCATTGTTAAATTAATTTTCAAGGTTTTATTGAAAATTGCTTGATTAATGCGATTGTACACGGGTGTCATTTGAACTAAAAATTTTTTATTTTTAATTTTTACTCTGCAATGTTTGAAACTATGTTGATGATTTAAGCGTTTGACAGTTGTAGTTCGAGTTAAGTTATTTTGTTTTGAAGGTTCTTGAAGAAGAAGAAAGAACGAAGCCTGTTACGTTTTGAAGACGAAAAACAGGTGTTACAACCATGGCAACTGCATGATTTTAACAAAGAACTTTGTGAAATTATGGGATAAAAAACAATCAAATCCCTAAAGATATCAAGTCCATTAATTAAAATCACTAGTGAATTTAAAAATTTAGAAATAGTTTGATAATAGATCAAATTATTTAGAATATTTAAAGAATTTTACTATTAAAATGATTTTATGAAAATATAGAATATTTAGTAAGGATTCTTTTTGGAATATCAAAGAATGTCTGGAGAATAATTCTGATTTTTTAAATTTAATGATGGATGTGTAGAGGAAATAAGCGTCAAAAGCTTTTTTTTTTGTCTGTTTTGTTTTATGCAAATGACCCATTTTTATCTTATTATTGAGGTGACTTTGCTTCTTACTTGACAGCTTAATTGATTACGTTCTTATTTTAAATGGTATCAGAGCTAAAGTTTTGAGTTTAAATCTGGTCAACATCATATTTATATATTTTTGATAATTAAGTCCCTCAATCAACTATTTTTCGGTTCTCTCAATTCCATCTCAGTTCTCATGGATTTAATATTACAATTTGATTCACATGAAATCCCAAGAACCTTTTTTAAGGCTCAAATAGTAAAATTAGACCTTAAAAAAATAGCTTAAAGCTTTTAGCTTATAGCCATTTGTAATATTTTGCATGTTAAATTAAGCCACTTACTAATATTTTGGCTTGACATTCAATTAGTCACATGAATTGCCACTAATAGCTTAGGTGTCATTCTAGTTGTATCGCATGCGGAAATAAATTTGTTTTCGGTGTCATTTTAGTGTTACCATATCAATTATAACAAACGTGCATTTGGTTATTAAGGAGAAAAATAATTTACAAAGCAGGTTCTCGATACTAACACTGGATTCAAGTCATATGTGGCCACCATCAAACTCTGCAAAATTAATGGCAGTAGCGAAGATAAAGAAGACTAGGTTGCATGATCGAGGTCATTCGTAACTAATCCAGTTGAAGGCTGGAGATTGGAAGATTTGGTTTCTTTCCATCAGATGGCAAAGAAGATGGAACAAGCTTTCCTTTTAATTGGATGAGATGCAAGTTATGAAAGTAGTTATTTTATATAAATTATTTCTGGGTTTAATTTTTGAATTATGGACCGTTTGAATATGGTTTCTAGCAGTGTATAAGATAATATCATATATATGAAAACTATTAGAAGAATCAATGTTAAACCTATATTTATAAGTTAAGTTTAAGCTTAATTTGTAAAAAAGTGATTAACTAAACATGATACCAAAGCCATCAACGGTCCAATTCATATTGCAAGTGCATATGCCCCTCTATGTAAAACTCTGCACAATTATATGTAGCGTTTGGAAACAAATTGTACCTTTTAGCTCATAGTTGTGCTTGCAGCTAGTTATGTATCTTTTAGCTCGTACTCTTGTAAGTTGGTGCTTTTAGCTCATAACTTGTGCTCGCAAGTAGGTAATTTGTAGCTCTTATCTTTTGTTTATGGCTCAATATCTTTTAGCTCACATATAGCTTGGCAGCCAAATATTTGGTACTACATATTGTAGAACAAGTAATAGCTGACTATTATTAATTCTTTTTGTGTCATATTTGAACTTTAGAAAAAAATGGTTCGAAACAAATGGATAGCATTAGTGAAGCGTTACTGCAAAAAAGTTCGTCAACCAGAGACTATCTTACTAATTACTAATCAATAATTTGATTATAGTAACAAATGGTTGCAGCTAAGATACACTGTAATTTTTTCTTTTTTTCTGTGCAGGTAGACTTTTCCCTCCGCAGAAGTACTTATTATTAAATTTCGAAATAAATGAGAAATTATTTGGTTGCGAAAGAAGTATTATCTACGACAATGTTGTCAACAGGGGTTTGTGGATCTTTGATCAGTCCAATCATTACTCTAGCTAACCGTCTGTGCAAACTGCAAGGAAGATGCTCATGACCAGACTCATGATTATCTATAAACTGTCTCTGACACTTAGGGGTGGCAATTTTCGATACAACACGCGAACACGACTCGACACGACACGGGTTTAAGCGGGTTTGGGTTTTGGCTTATTCGTGTTCGTGTCGAAGATGTCAACCCGTTTAATAATCGTGTCGTATTCGGATTGAGTGTCTTTGACACGCGAACACGATTATAGTACGACACGAACACGTTTATGACACGAGTAACACGAATAACACGATACATATTATACACGATTGACACGATAATACGATTAATACGAATATTGACACGATTACAAAATAATATTAAATTTAAAAATATTAAAATTAATATTATAAATTTAGACATTTTAGTCCCTATATATATATCCAAATTTTAAATTAAGAATATAATTTTGAAACGTAATTCATTTTAAAGCTCAGGACATATTTGTCATTTAATAAAAATTGAAACCTAATCGACTGAAAATTGAAAACGGAAGGAAACCTAATCTGATAATCAAAATAACACTTGAATTAAAAGCCTTCTCTCCTCACCGCCGTCAGCCACTGCTATTCTCACTACCTTCAACACCATAGATCCACTATCCAGTCCTCCTCCTCCAGTGACCACACCCTCCAGTCTTCTAGTCCTCATCACGGTCACAACTCACAACCAAGGGAAGTTGCCTCTAGCCTTTCTCCATCTCCTATCCTCACTGCCGTCATAGCTTCACCACCTTCCAACATCCAGTCCTCACTCTGTACTCAAGCTGTGACCACAGCCCTCTAATCGTCCGATCCCTCTCGTCACGATAACACTGTAAGTTTAACAAATAAAAATCGTCTAACTTTGTTGTGTTTCTGGAGCTAGAGCTTGATCTGGATCTGTATGTCCATAGTCCTACATTCTTTTTCACATTAAATGTGTGCTTGTTATTGATTTTTCCACCAATAAAGTTGAAAGAATGACTTCTCCGCCAATGAAGTTGAAAGAAAAATTAGAGTATAATTGCTTTGACAACTTGTTCCCATAGATGAAATTATATTGGTTTTTTTAATCATTGTAATCATATAAATTTGGACTTTTCTTTCTTATATCCAACTTTTTATCTTGTTATTGATTGCATTTTCACATTTATATGCGATTGTGATTGATCTGGAAACGAAAACATGTAGGATGCAACTATAGAAAGAGGAAATTAAGCATTTAGCTTTTATAGTGTTGATAGGAATAGTTACCCAAAACATATATTATAATTTTGGGGCTAAATATTATTTTCAATTTCAACATTGTCAATTATGCGTGAATTATTAAGCTGTGTTGTGTATAAAATTATCATATATGAAATTATCACTTGAAAAAAATAGCTGTGAATTGAATCTAATTAGTTCATGCTTTTCCTTTCCTTGTTTTGTCCATGCTTGATGATTAACATCATTTTATTATATCAATATCAACTCACTTCTCTTTGACGTCCTTGCTTTTTTAAGGATGTGGTTGGCAGTATTCGGAAGTCCTACCACAAATAATTTAAAATTCTGCATTTTTAATAGTTAATTACTAGCTGAATTAAGAGCCTGGATTTAGAATAATTATTTAATGGTTTATGATTTGGTAATTGAAGTATATTGTAGTTTTCATTGTTATGGTTTATGATATCATGAACAAATTGTAAACTTTCTTGATTAATTTATAATATGTCTTATATAATTCTATAATCTGATTTTTTAATGAGTATGATTTTTTTTTTGTAGGTTGCTTAAGAGTTGAAGAGGAGATGGATAAGAGTTGAAGAACTTTTTTGTGTTCGTTTGTGATGCACTTACTTGTGATTTATGATGGATGACTATAACTTTATAGTGTTTGTTTATTTGTTTGTGATGAACTTCTTCTAAGTCATCCATAATTTAGGAATGTGATGCATGCTTATTTGAGATTTGATGGACTTTATTTTTATTAATTTTGTTGTATATGAATTGTTAAAGTTGTTTTCTTATGGTAGTTATATTGCATTTGAAGTTTGTATGATTTCTTGGTATTTAACCTTGTTTAATTTTGTATTTTTTGTTATAAATTTTTCATTTAAAAATATGTTTTAATGTATAATCGTGTCATAATCGTGTTGTAAATGTATCACATGTCATAATCGTGTTAACGAGTCATAATCGTGTAAATCCAGTCGTGTCAGTCATGTAAACGTGTCTTAATCGTGTTGACAGGTCGTGTTCGTGTCTAATACGAATACGACCCGTTTAATATTCGTTTTAGCGTGTCGTGTCGTGTTACCTGTTTAATAATCGTGTCGTGTTCATGTTGAGTCTTAGTGACACGAATAATAAACGGGTCGTGTTCGTGTTGGGTCAGTCTTTATCATGTCACAGATCGACACGACACGAACACGACCCACGAACACGAATTGCCAACCCTACTGACACTACAACATGGTTGCATCATCTCAAGCTTAATTTACAATGTTTGCAACGCACCCCTTTACAATATTTTTGAGCTACAAAATCAGCATCTTCCAATTAGGCTGTGTTCAAAAGCAGCCAAAACAACAAATCAATTTACCAAACACGATCTGTATCAGAACTAGCCTGCATTATGTATGCAATACAAAATAATAACAACATAAGTACCATCAATTACACGACACAAAACATAACATGTCAAATTGTTTACGTTCGCTTTTCTTCCATCAAATTCTTATTACCTATTCCAAATACATTCAATTGAAAAACAAACTATTTATGGTTTTGATTGATTTGTTGTACAAAAGAGAAGTAAATGCATATAATCCACGATAATAATATGGGATAATGACAATAAACCCCCCAAGGTTTGTGCTAATAATTTATCTCTTGACTTTTTGAAAATACCTTTTTCCCCCTTGTTGTGTCCTACCGTTAAGGAAAAAAATGTTTTGACATAAGTTGTAATGTATCAGATGATTTAAATATCCAATATGCTCTTTTTTTAAATAAAATGATTACAAACAAATAATATAATATTCATAAACTTTAAAACCAAAGAATAAAAAATAAAATATTTATTTATTTATCTATCTCTTCTCCCTCTTTCTTTTTTTTTTTGTCTCCATCTTTCTTCTAACTCTCTCCATAGGTGGACCCATGCTTGGATTAGGGGGGGCCCGGGCCCCCACTAAAAATTTGAAAATTCATAATACCCCTTAAGTTTCAATAATCACAAGTATACCCTTATATAAAAATTATTTGATTTTAACAAATATATCTTCATGTAAAGATTACCTGATTTTAATAAATATATCTCCTGTCTTTAGATTCACCCTTAACTTTAAGTGTTGTTTTTAGGTGAGTTCATTTATGTATATTCATTTTATGTTATTATATATAGGGTTGGCAATGGGGCGGGGCGAGCCCGGGGCGGCAGGTATCCATCCCTACCCAATTGAATTTTTTCTTGTCCCGTCCCACCCTGCCCCGTTCTGGGACAACGGGGCGGGGCAGGGCAAAATTTTAAAGGGAAGACCCGAACCCACTCTGCCCTGCCCCTCCTAATTTAAATTTATTAAAAATAGAAATATATTTATAATCATTATTTAAAAATAATAAAAAAGTTATATTCAATCTAATTCATTAAAAAAAACATACATATATATATATAAATTTAAAATAACATAAATATAATTTATTCTTAATCTAAAATAAAATATATATACACATGATATATATCCTAAAATATTTCATAACAAATCTAATTATTCGACAATCATTAAAAGTAAAAAAAGAAAAGCTAATTTATATTAGATAAAAAAATCTTTGTATAAATTTTCATTTATACTTGCATTGTATAAGTTAAATGGTGATTGTATTTAAACATAAAAGAATTAAAGTTAATTTATATTATATTAAAAAATCCATTACCCATAAAGTTTATGTAAGTTTTTATTTTTATTGGCATTATGCAAGCTAAATGGTAATTGTATATATTAGTTATATCATCTAAAAAATAGTGACTACTAATTACCATTTGATTTTAATAGTAAGAATGTTACATACTCTATTAAAAATAATGCTAAAAGTGTATTCTTACTTATAAACTGGTTAATTGATAATTTTTCAAATAGTTAATAATATAATTAAATAATTTTTCAATAGCATGTTGATTTAATTTCAATCTAATAATAGTAATAATATGATTGAAATATACCAATTAATTAACATTATATATTTATGAAACATTAATAATTTAATTAATTAATTTAAATTATGATAAATAATATATTTAAGGTTATAAGATTGTTTCTATCATATTTTTATTTACATATTTAGAAAATAATATATTGATTATATCAAAGGTATATATTTTGAAAATGATTTTTTTAATATTGCAATAATTTAATTAGTACTTAATAATCTATATCAATATTGTATATATTATACAAATTTAATTACTATAAAATATAAATATTTATTTTGTCATTATAACATGACTAAATTGATGTTAATATACTAAAAGATATTAATTATTAATTAAAATATAACTTTTGTTAAAGTATTTGTACTGTTTATAAAATTATTAAGAATTCACATATATGAAAAGTTTAACAAATGTAACCTAAAAATTTTTAACAGTCCCAAAATTTTAAAACTTTATAAATACACTCCTATATCTTGAAAGGTGGGGCAGGTCAACGGGTCCAAGGGGTTGGACTCGGACCCAAACCCGCCCCGGTCAGGGCAAAATTATTTTACCCCAGACATTTTGGGGCGGGTCTTGCCCTGCCCCATTTTGGCGAGGCACATCGGGCCCCGAACCCGGTGGGTTAAATTGCCATCCCTAATTATATGATTGAAGTTTTATGATATATTTATTCATATAATTTATTTGGAAGGCATTTAGAATATATATAATCAAATAGATTTGAAAAATCATTTTCAATATATAGAGTACATCAATCTATATTCTTATAAATATTCTTTGAACTCAATTCATCATCAGTATATTAATTTACATAGAATATTAAAATTTAGATAATTAAATAGTACAAAAAAATTCTCTAGGTATAGAATATCAAAATCCAAATATTAAATACATTTAGCTTTTATATAAATTTTTAAAACAATATTATTCAAACCATATTAATTTAATTATAATAAAAAACTTTAAAACTTATATATATGTTAGAAAACTTTTTCAAACTATAATATATTATAACGTTAGTCTTATATATACATACATACATATACATATATATATATATATATACACACATATATATATATGTATGGATGTATGTATGTATGTATGTATATAAAAAAAGAAATAATTATCTTATTTTCAATTAATCTAAAAATTATTTTAAATATAATTAAATCTTAATGATTATATTTAGCTATATATTTATTTAAATTCTAACTTACGTGGTGCCCCCTCTAAAGAAAATTTCTGGGTTCGCCACTAACTCTCTCTACCCTTGCACTTATTTACTTTTGAGTTGGGATGGTTCAAGGTTGCTTCTTTCTTCTACCTGAAAGTCTATCTATTCTTATGTGCTTGATGACTTCGGATGGATCAATGATTATTCTTTCTTCTCTCCACTCTTCCTAATGTCTCACAGCCTTGGTGACTTGGTATGGTTTATTGATTCATAGATTTGGGATGGTTCGTTGGTTTCCAAGAAGTTTTTGGATGGCACTGAAGGGTTTGTGTATTGTTTAGGGGTTAAGATATATATTTTTTAGGCTTTAATCAATTAGCAGGGCTAGATCGGTAAGTGGGGAATGTGGTAGAGTCGGTCTTGGTAACCTATTGTAGGTTGCATGGATGGTAGTGGCATAGATTCTAAGGTTATGTTTGAGTTGTCTTTGTTGCTCAACTAGTGATGATGCTTTGAAGAATATATGTGAATTAGATTTTGAAGCTAGTGGCATGGCGAGCCATAAGAAGTAGGGTGATTTAGTTTAGGTTATGTTAAATTGGAGAGTTTAGGTCAATTGTTTTCTGAAGAGAGAGGGTTTTGGGAAAAAGCTTTGAGGGAGAAGGAAGGATTTTTGAGATAAAAAGGAGGGCTTGAGTTTTGAAGAAGATGAAAATAAGAGATGGTCATGGTGACATTTGCTACTTGCACGTGTATGGAGGGAGAGATGAAGAGGAGAAGACGACGGATTAGAGTGAGAATTACTGTAGTTTAAATAAATTTTTATTTTATAGTTATTTAATAGTAATTATTAACTAATAATATTTATTATCTATTAATGCTCCTTAATGAAATCGATCTAACTTATACATAATTGATTAACATTCTACCCTCACTCTGTAAATTTTAAAAACTTACCTTAAATTACAAGGAGGAAATCATGCATTTTTGAAAAGTTAAAGGGTAAAGTGGGCAAACCTCAAGGGTTTTATTATAATGACCCCTAATAATATTGGATCGACGTATGAATAACATGGCAACCATCACATAACAAAGTTTTTTTCCTACTTTTTCTAACAAAAGTAGCATTCTCATCAAAGTTAAGAAACTCTACCAACAAACAAATAATTTCCAAAACTCTTCTCAGTCCAAATCAAACTTTCGTAATCATTTAACAAACCAATCAAACTTACAACTTTATGATTTACTCATACCAAGTTATACACAATCAACCTTCAATCCATTCCATTAAGCAACAAAATGTCCAACATAATTTACAAGAAACAAAATGCAATGCCTAGTTGGTAAAATCAATAAATTGGCTTACCTGAGTGACTTCTTCAATGAGTTGAAACCTTTGATTGATCTCAGTTTGTGGCTGTACAAAGACTGCGTTGCAGACAACAGAGATGCAACCCTTGTAAGAGACAAAGACTCTCTCTTGTTCTTCAATCTGGGAGTTGCTCGGACGGGGCATACATGGGTAGCTCAATTTCAAGGTGTCTAAAGACTTCTTTTTCATTACTCATACAGAAACCTAAGCAAATATATGGTTCAAGAGTTTATAATATATGGTAGAAGAATAAATGCAAGCATATATTATACTATTTTTTATTTCTATCTATGAGTTTGGTATGCAGTTTTAAGTTCTTTTTTTTTTTTTTTTTAAAAAAAAAAGCATTCTAACTCACTTGATGCTACTGTAAAACACCACTTGAAAGCACTTCTTACTAGATCAAAACTTTCAAAACAAACCCTAATTATTCTTCTATCTAATATAGATAGCACTTTTAGGAGGTGATTGTTTTTCCATTTGAAGTTTGAATTTTATTGAATCTCATACTTTAGACTTTTTTTACGGCAATTGTTTTTTGGACAAAACACTTTTCCTCATATTAAAAAAATTTGAATAGAAAAAGCTATATTTTTTTTAGCTTTTATCTTAATAGAAAAAGATCTTATTTGATTATATTTTTTTATGTTCTAAAATACCCTTGATAATTTTAATTAATTCCCCTTTTGTAAATTCTTTACAATCTTTTCCTAATCCTAAACTCTTTTGGGAATGCAATCTTTGAACCCTTGGGCAACTTGTTCAAGCATCAAATTAATCTTTGTTTTTAATTATTTTATTATTAAAATAATTTTTTGAATACTCATTTGTTATTTTTTAATTACATAGTAATTAAAAAAATTTTGTATTATATGTGAGACACATTTATTAACAATATAATTTTTTTATGGTACAATAGTATTCTATTTTGATTTTGTTGTATTAATTATTTATAAATTTTTATATAACATATATAATAGTGAACAATACATACAATACTAAATGAGGGAATATATGTCAAATTATTAGCATTCATATGTTTTTAGTTATTAAAATAAACAACTTAAGACTTATTATCAGATCTTAAAAAACAAAAATAAACATGATATTCGGACATTTGTATTCAGACCTATTTAGATTTTAGTCAAAATTAAGACCTATTCAGATTTTAGACAAAAAAAATTCCCCCTTGGTGTATATCTTTTGGTCAATAATTCTATCAACAAATGTACTCTTAATATCAACCACCATGTCCATTTAAAGCTACATTTAGACAGCATTCAATCATTGTTATGACATCATAAGCTAAGTAGTTACAAATCTATATGATATGAATGCATTTGAGTTTCTCAAATTGGAATTATGATTAAATTATTTTAAATTCCTTCCTCACAGACATCATTAGCAATTGCAAACATGTTTAGTGTTTGGCCTTACTTGTTCTTTATTATTATCCTAGTTGTATTTCTCATTTTTCAAGGTCCAATCCAGCATTGGCCTTTGATAAACCTCTAATCCACCTTTAATACAAAGTTCACATAATCAAGAGCCTGAATGGCAATGAGAGTCTAATATTGATCAGTTATTGCTATTCTAATGACCATGATCTTGGAGAGCATACTCTTTGCATGAACGAGGAATTTGGCTTTAAGTTCAGTAACCATGTGTTGAGGATTAATCATTTAAGTTGTGTGATTAAACAAGAAGAAGATTGAGATTTTCTGAACAGGAATGGAAATTTGTATACGCCTTTGTACCAAAAAGTATTATTTTCAAACATAAGAGAAAAGGATTCTATTTTAGTAACGATAATCAATCACAGGTTAAATGATGGTATGATTGGTTTTGAATGAAATTGTAATATATATCAAACTGGTTTTAGTTTTTATATTTGCAAGTGGGTACAAATTTCAAACATAATTTTCAATATTATAATAATTGCCATTTCATGTTACAAGTTACATGCATATATCTTCTTAAGTTTGAATTAAAGCAATAGCTAATTACCACTGTTCTTGTTGTAGAACCCTTATGTGTAGCACATAATTAATATACTTTAAATTTTAATGACCTAATACTAGATATGGACTAATCTATTTGAAATTGTTTAATCCAATGATACATGACCTCTGGTATAATTCATGTAAAAGAGGAATTCTCAATTCTAACTTCTAGTATAATTCATATAAAAGAGGAATTCACAATTCTAACTCCTTATTAACAACAATAAAAGGATTAGATTCTATCATCCAAAACTATGAAATGATCAGGTGGGTGCAAGTGCAAGCCAGGTCAAATAAGGGTCAACTTAACCCAAAATCTTTGATGACATCTATATGATAAGGAATATTAATTGAAATAGCTGTTGCTCAAAGATTTTGGCTTTACATTACTGCAAGCATACCTTGATTTGAACAAATATTTCAATAAAGCACTTGTAATTTAGTACATATAGAAAATCTGATCATGTATATACCAAAGATTTTGTAGCATAAACGTAAAATAAGGAGAATTCATAAGTAACCTTAATTAATATCATTATGCTTACATAACTTCTCATAATGTATGCTTAGAAGTCAAAATCAACATAATTTCCAACTTGTTCAAAATGATATTCACAATCCATGCACTACAAGAAAAACAGTTTTTTTGCAACCAAGTTTTTCGAGATGAAAGGAATTTTGTGGCAAAAAGTAGCCTTTTGCAAAAACTACTATTTGAAGAAAATGATATTTTGCGACAAAAATTTCATTGTGAAATAAGACCTTTAGCGACAAATTCAAATTTTGTCCCTAAAAACCCGTGCCTCTAATTGGAGAAGACCTTTAGTGACGATAGTGCACCTTTTGCGACAAAAGTTTCTTCACAAAAAATTAGTATAAAAAATTTATATAACATTTTGTGACGAAATTTTCATCTCAATATATGACCTTCATGACCAAATATTTTGTCTCAAAAGATTATGACAAAATAATTTGATACAATCTTTTGAGAGGATAAATTTGTGGTAAAAGGGCATGTATTGCGATGAATTTTTTTTTTGCCATGGAAGGCTAGATGATTTTGTGCGGTGAATGGGAACGCAATTCTACAAACCTTCTGTGGCAAAAATTTTATTGCAGTGTATGATCTTTTGCGATGAAATATTTGTAGCAAAAAGATTATCACAAATTAATTTTATACAATTTTTTGAGACAAATATTTCGTCGCAAAATTTAGCATATTACAATGAGATGTTTCGCTGCAGAAGGTTAGATGATTTTGCCAGGCCAGATAGGGAAGGCAACCTACAAAGCCTTCTGCAACGAAAATTTGGTCACAATATAAACCTCTTGCGACAAACTATTTGTCGCAAAAGATTATGACAAAATAATTTGATACAATCTTTTGATGGAAAATTTTGTCACAAAGGGTCATATATTGCAACGGATTATTTCGCCTCAAAAGGCTAGATGATTTTGCTAAGGTGGATGGGGAAGGAAATTCTACAAAAGTTTTTATCACAATATATGTCCTTTTGCAATGAAATATTTCTCACAAAAGATTATGACAAGATAATTACGATCTTTTGAGAGGAAAATTTCATCACAAAACGTCATATATTGCGATGAACTATTTCGCCACAAAAGGCTAATGATTTTGTGCAGGTGGATGTTGGAGAGGAAATTCTGCAAAACCTTTTGTAGCAAAAATCTCGTCGTAGTATATGACCTTTTGCGACGAAGATTTTGTCGCAATAGATTATAACAAAAATAATTTTATACAATCATTTGAGACGAAAATTTCTTCGCAAAAGATCATATATTGCAATGAAATGTTTCGCTATAGAAAATTTTGTGAAATTATCTTGCCAATTATCAAAATGAGATTGAAAAGAAGCCCTAACTTATAAACATTTAATTTATTTTCTAATGTTTGGGTAACTGTCAGTAAATTATTGATATAGCTTGAATTCGTGTTAATTAATTAAAATAAACTTGATAGTTAGTAATATCTAAATTTGCTATATATGTACAAGCTCATAATATGAATTATTAATCAAAGTATAAAATCTTATTATCAATTCTTCATACATACAAATATTATGAATGTGTAAATATCTAAATATTAAATTCCAACTATGACAAAGCTTATTGTTTTCATTTGTTAATAATACTCTTAAACGTTGTACTTATTGTGTTAACACTTTAATAATCGATAAAAACTAATTAAATATTGTCAATATTTTTTTGTATTTCGAATGTATATGGTTATTATATATTGAATTAATTTAATATTATTTCATATTAGTCCAATATAATATAAGTTTAATTTTGTGTCAAATAAACTTAATAATGAATTAATTAATAATTATGCGAAGTACATATGATTAAATTTTTTATTTTAATATTTTTAGACTTTTAGCGACAAACCCAAATTTGTCACTAAATATACAGATTCATAAAAAAAATTAAACTTTGTGGGCGGGATTCTTACCTTTTGAAAAGTTCAAATCTTCAATAAGTCTTAAGAATTTTAAGCCCTAAGTTCATTTTCTACAATGTGTGAATGAAATTTTCTATAAATGATGCATGGTTTCAATAAGTCTTAAGAATTTTAAGCCCTAAGTTCATTTTCTACAATGTGTGAATGAAATTTTCTATAAATGATGCATGGTTGACTTATTATAGTTATTGTAATATATAAACGTTGAAAGTATATATTGCTTAGACTTTTAATTTTTTTCTTATATTTCTGAGCAAATTAATGTTTATATATTTTAAATACTTGTTCATATTTATAAAATAATTAAAGAAAAATTTATATCAAAAAATAAATGTTTTTGTTACATACATGATTATAATATGAATAATTAATTGTTTATTGATTAAAGTAGAAAAAACTCATTTTCAATTCCTCATATATACAGCAACTAAGACATATGTACATATGTCTAATCATTAAATTAACTCTATGACAAAATTAATTTTGACACTTATAAAAGATATTTTTAATAATTGTTAGTGTTTGTGAAAGAAATAGATAAGTAAATTAAATTCTATAGCTAAAAAAAATGCAATTTTGTCACATAATAGATTATAGTATGAATACGTAATCATTTATTGATCAAAGTAGAAAAACTTATTTTCAATTTCTCATAATAACAACAATGATATATGTATAGATGTCTAATTATTAAGTCTCAATTATTACAAACTTATGTTTTACATTTGTTAAAGATATTTTAAATATTAATTTTTAATGTTTGTAAAAGGATAAATAATAAAAAATCTTAACTAAAAGTAAATGTATTTGTTACATAAATGATTATAATAAGAATGATTAATCATGTATTGATTAACGTAGAAAAACTATGATAAATAATATGAAAGTTCTGGAGGTATGCAGTTATAAATAACAACACAGTAAACTGTAATGTAAATCGACACAAGAGGATTTTTACGTGGTTCGGTTATAAAAACCTACGTCCACGGACAGCTATAGAGCTGCAATTCACTATGTTCTTGTTTGTACAATCTTTAGGATCTTTTACAGTGCTGACTTACTCTCACGCACAGACCTAATCTTTGACAAACAAAATCTTCGCAAAGATCCTAAACACTAGTAACATTGCTCACTCTCTGTCGCAGATAACTTAATAGCACACTGTTAAGTTATACATAACACCCGATGTCTGACAGAATTACATAAACACTCAACCCTCAAGTTATCCTAAGTGTCTACTAACTCACTTAGACTTAATCAACAACTCAAGTACGATTTTGAACACTCATACATGAATCAAAAGACTCAAAGAATCAAATCAAAGAAGAAATTCCTTTTGCGTTGAAGCTCTCTTCTATGAATTTATGGAATGCCAAACTCAAGACACAACCAAAACAGCCAACATGTCAATTTCTCAATCACGTACTCAGCCGTCTGAATAGCTTTGTATATATATAGTGAGAGGTCTGACCGAAATCTCCTAGAAATCCTGTAAAAATTCTAATCAAAATCATATTAGGATTAGGAAAAATAAAATAGGAAGTGTTATAAACAAATTCCAAAAGAATTTAGGACAAATAAATATTTCCTATTCTAATTAGGATACAAGATATTATATCCTAATCTAAAGAGATATTTATTCCAAATCAAATACTTCCTAAAATATAATTCTAGAAACATTAAAATAGGAATAAAAAGAATATTCTTGTTTTATCACAAGTTGATCAAAACTCATCATGTGCATGGCACATGCATATGTAGTAGACTTTGACACCAACAATCTCCCCCTTTTTGTCAACTTGTGATGAAAATACCAAACTGTTTCTGATCAAAGAACATCACACATGATAAGTCAATCATAACAATAAGCTATTATGAAATAGCAAACAGAAATTATCATCTGTAAAGAATTAACCAGTGAGCTGTTACAAAACTCATAACAGAACACTGTCAAAATAAGTATATCTGTAATCAAAATGACTTTGTCAAACTGATCAAGCAACACATGTTAATCAATTCATGATCAGAGCAATTATATCAATCAATGCAATCAGATCATGATCAGAGGAAAAACATCCAAGCAAAACATTCATCAACACAAGATATCTTGAATGCACACATAAAGCAAACATAAGAAGTTCTTCTTACTCCCCCTTACTACTGAGACGTTCAAAACTAGCAAGTATACTAGTCGCACAAGTAATAAAGTGATGAGTAAGATATCGTTCCCACGATGATTGATTCTAATTGAATTTGTTGTTTTCCAGCAACAATAAACTAAATAAGGGGGGTTTTGTTGAATGATTAACTAAATGAACTAAGAATGCAAATGAAGAATAACAAAATAGAAAGTTAATTTGAGTGAAAAATCAATGAGAGAAACCTGGTTAAGGGATCCTTCTCTACCACAAGATATGGATTTGCGAATTAATTGTAGAATTGTCATCCAATTACACCATTGAAATTATCAACCGTAGATAACAACAAGCTCTGTTATCCCAATCTTTCCTTACTTTGTTGTTAAATAAAACAAGCTCTTTATTTAATCTCTATCCATTAAACAACCTAGAACAAGCTCTCTAAGTTTAATTCAATGGAAGCATTACGATAAGAAAGATAGGTGATCTAAGCAATAATCACACAGGTTCGGATTATTTAACCTAGGTTGTATTTTCCAATTGCAATCTCTGATCACAATTTTGCTACTAATGATTCGAAATTCATGACAATTACGGATCAAGATTTCTAATATAGCAATAGACAACAACCAGATTATATTCAGTTGGCCACCCTAATTACAATCAGCAAGGAATAATAAGCATTAGATATGGGAAAATGCAAGCAACTTCAATTAGGGAATTGGATAACAATTTCTTACACAATCAACTCACAAAAACCATATCGAGGGCTTTGAAATCACCCTCAACCAATTCGGATTCAGTTACACATGTTCAAAAACATGGTAAATACAATACAACATGAAGACATTCCAGAAAATGAAAGGGAAGGGAAAAACTTAGCAAATTTGATGAAAATCTCTTAGGATTGTTGTTCTTTCTCTTTACAAGCTTTCTTTCTCCTTCAAGAACTCCAAGAAATGAAAGAAATCCAGAGCTGCCACCTCTACCACGTTCTCCCCTCTTCAAGTTATCAAAATAAAACCCTAAAATATGTTTATATACTGTGCTACAGTAACTTGCTACAGTGCCCCCGTATTTAATAACATGCTACAGTGATATGTGGAATTACAAATATACACTTCTCATACCATTTTTATCATAACTTTTGGTACACTACATAAATTCGTGAACCGTAAATTTCTCCAGAAAATAGACTTCGAGAGCTTTTCAATGGTATATAGCATATTATCCGGTTAATTGTATATCGATACAATGAACTCCGAGAAATTGGCTGATTAGCAGAGGTGAAAATGAAAGTTTTACTCCATTTTTGTGCAAGTTGCTCCAAAACTGCTACAAACATCAAAGCCACACAAAAACATAAAAATACCAAGGAACATAGCAAAGAAACATGGACAAATTGATATGAAAGTAATACATAAATAGACACCTATCAACTACTTACTTACATCCCTTGAGAAATAAGCAACAAAAATATAAACAAAATAGAAGTAAGTAACCACAGAAGTATCAGACATAACAAAAAGATTAGAAAATCAGAAAACAGATCAGAAAATCAGAAAAATCCATAATCTCCCCCTTGATTTCAGCACAAGTGCCAAAAGCACTTAACGAAGGAACTTACGAACTGGAGGAGAAGAGGAACTGCTAGTGCGCTTCCTAAGTTTTCCCTGTTGTGGTTGGAGTGGGCTACGCAGAAGCTGCAGGAGCAGTGTGTTCTTCAGCTGTGTCAAAAGAAGTGGTAGGGACTTCAGCTACAATTCTTCGAATCTCCTTGTCACGTCTCTCTGCATTTGTTTCCGCCTTTCCATCTGTAACTTCCTTTGTGAAGTGTACTTCTCAAACTTCTGCTTGATGTCAGCTGTGAGAAACTTATTGGTCTGCAGAAAAAATATCCAGAACAGGAAGAGAGAAGCAAGACGCAGGATAGGGAAGAAACTGTTGTGGGAGTATGGAATGAACAGGAGAAGCCCAAACTGATTCGTAATATCCTAGGCCAAATTTAAAAACAATTTTGCTTTTAACAAGAATTAATGTCAAATCTATTTCCAAAACAGTTTCATAACTGACATTTATGGACAGAAATTCAAATCTGATTCCAATTTGAATAAGGAATTCTAATAGAATTAGGATTCCCACCATTGAAACTTCTTCCCTTCAATTCAATAATGCTGACATGACATTTTTGACACATGGACACACAAGAAAATCAAATTTTGGATAAGCATAAAGAGCACCATATGTTATAAAAAACGTAATAGAACATAGTTAAAAATAATATAACAACAATATCTGAATATCATAGAATCATTCTAAGAAAGCATATTCAAGAGCTGTTTTATTTTCTTTTAATTATTTCATCACTTAATTCAATTGAGTGATCAACTTGAGGATGCTTCTTACACACACAAAAGTTAGTCTCAATGTGAATTTGCTAAATAATACAGTAGCTTTCACACATGTATAGAGGTAGCCCTTTTCCTTTTGAGTGGGTGACCTCACCATATTTCCTAGATACAATGAAGTTACTCTCAATGGATAGCTTTCACACATCATATACTGTATTTTTCATTTTTAAACAGTATTTAATTATTCACACAATTTTTTATATCACAACTCACACATACTTAATTAGAAGAAAACTTATGATATTGCAGATATAATTAACATAACATAAGCAGTGTTCATTCATGTAACTGACAGATGCCTAAGGCTTTTCTTAGATTTTCAAATCTTATTGTATCAATGCCTTAGTGAACAAGTCAGCCAATTGTCTATCAGTGGAGATGTGTTCAATGTGTATCACCTTAGACTCTACTAGTTCCCTTATAAAATGGTATCTTATGTCAATATGTTTTGTTCTAGAATGCTGAACAAGATTTTTAGAAATATTTATAGCACTAGTATTATCACAAAACACAGTTATAGGCTTTTGTTCAATACAATAATCACTCAATATTTACTTCATCCATAATAGTTGTGTGCAACAACTCCCTGCTACTATGTATTCGGCTTTAGCTGTGGATAAAGAAACTGAATTCTGCTTCTTGCTATGCCATGAAACCAAGTTAGTACCAAGATAAAAACAACCTCCAGAAGTACTTTTTCTGCCATCTACATTTCCTGCCCAATCAGCATCACTGAATCCTGCGAGACAATTATTTGTATCTTTAGAAAACCATATTCCATAATCACATGTTCCATGAACACACCTAATGATTCTCTTAGTTGCTGCAAGATATGATTCTTTGAGATTTGCTTGAAACCTTGCACAAAGTCCTACACTAAAGCTCAAATCTGGTCTGCTTACTGTGAGGTATAGTAGGCTGCCAATAATGCTTCTATACCAGCTTGCATCAACATCTTTTCCTGCATTGTCTTTTGAAAGTTTTAGATTAGTATTGATAGGAGTTTTCATTGGTTTTGCATTCTCAAGCCCAAACTTCTTTACAAGGTTTTTAGCATATTTTGATTGAGAGATGAATATCCCATCATTCATTTGCTTAACCTGCAATCCAAGAAAGAAATTTAATTCTCCTACCATGCTCATCTCAAGCACTTCCTACGTTAACTTAACAAACTCATTAATTTTGCTTTTGTTAGTTGATCCGAAAACAATGTCATCAACATATATTGGAGCAACAATAAAATAGTTAGATACATGTTTGATAAACAAAGTCTTATCATTGCTACATCTTTTATAACCTTTGTTGATCAAAAAATTTGTCAACCTTTCATACCAAGCTCTAGGAGCTTATTTCAAACCATACAAAGCTTTGTGTAATTTGTACACAAAATCTGGATGTTTAGGATCTTCAAATCCTTTAGGCTGTTCAGCAAAAGCTTCTTCATTGAGATAGCCATTTAAAAATGCAGTTTTAACATCCATTTGATACAACTTAAAATCAAGCAAACAAGCAATTGCAAGTAGTAATCTGATTGACTCAAGTCTAGCTACAGGTGCAAAGGTCTCATCAAAGTCTATGCCTTCAACTTGTGTGTAACCTTCTGCAACTAACCTAGCTTTATTCCTTACTACTTGACCACTTTCATCAGTTTTATTTTTGAAAATCCATTTAGTTCCAATGACATTTGTACCATCTGGCTTAGGAACTAATTCCTACACTTCATTTCTTTTAAATCGATTAAGTTCATCTTGCATAGCTTGAATCCATACCTCTTCTTTTAAAGCTTCTTTCACATTTTTTGGCTCAACTAAGGAGACATAACATGCAAACTTGACCTGATTTCTTACCTTGCTCCAGGTTTTCATCATACCATCTGGTGTTCCAATGATAGAACTTGTTGGATGTGCCTTCTGAATCCATGTGGGTGGATCTTTTCTCTCTTCATCATCCCGGATTGAACTTTTGTCCAAATCTGAGTTGTCAGATGTTACTGTTATGTCTGATGTAATAGCAGCTGTATCTTCCTTCATAACAGCATCGCCCTTTTTGTTGTTGTCTGAATCTGATTTTTCTGCATCTTTTGTGAAGCTGGTTATGCTTTCCTCTTGTGAGTATTTCACATAATCATCAAGGTCATCAAATACTACATTTGCAGATTCCATGACTGCCTCAGTTCTCAAACTGTAAACTCAAAAAGCTTTGCTGTTTTGTGCATATCCCATAAAGACTCCTTCATCACTCCTTGGATCCAATTTTCCTAACGGTTCTCTGTCGTTTAAGATGTAACACCTGCAACCAAAGACATAAAAATATTTCAAATTAGGTTTTCTTCCTTTCAAAATCTCATAAGGTGTCTGATTAGTGCCAGGTCTAAGAAAAACTCTATTTGAAATATAACATGTCGTGCTTATTGCTTCAGCCTATAGCCTCTTGGTCAACTTCTTGCTATTAAGCATTACTCTTGCCATCTCTTGAAGAGTTATATATTTCCTCTCCACAATGCCATTCTGATCAGGGGTTTTAGGAGCTAAAAATTCATGATCAATTCCATGATATTTGCAAAAGTCAGCATAGCTAACATTTTCAAACTCCTTGCCATGATCACTTCTTATTCTCATAATTCTTCCGATGTTCCTATTTTGCTCATTTTCAAGCTTGACACAAAGGTTCCTAAAAGCATCAAAAGTGTCAGATTTTTTTTTTAATGAAATCAACCCAAGTATATATAAAGAAATCATCCACACAAACATATATATATCTCTTACCTGTAATGCTTTCAATTTGCATAGGACCCATAAGATCCATGTGAAGCAAATCAAGTATCTTAGAAGTACTAAGATGTGGATTTGATTTGTGTGAACTTCTAATTTGTTTTCCCATTTGACATGGTCCACAAATTTTATCAATTTTGTCATCAAGTTTAGGAACTTCTCTTATAGCACCTAACTTAGTTAATTTAACCAAGTCTTTGCAATTTAAGTGTCCTAATTTTTGATGCCACAATTCTAAATCCGAAATCCTAGCATGAAATGCAATTTCTACTAGATAACAATTATCCAAAGATCTATTACCTTCTAGAATGCATTTACCAAAATTATCTCAGACTATGTATTTGCTTTGTGTGAAGTTAACAGTATACTTTTCATCACAAATCTGACTAATGCTTATAAGATTAGCTTTCAAGTCTTCCACTAAAAGGACATTTCTAAAATTGGGTAGGCCTTTGACATTCAAAGTCCCTTTACCAATGATCTTACTTGTTGCTCCATCTCCAAATATGACATTTCCATCCCTGCATGCTTTAAAATCTGTTAGAAACAATTTATTTCCAGTCAAGTAACCCATTAGATGACATATTGTTTTGTCTTTCTTAACCCATGATGCGTTCGAAACTAGCAAGTATACTAGTCGCACAAGTAATAAAGTGATAAATAAGATATCGTTCCCACGAGGACTGATTCTAATTGAATTTGTTATTTTCCAGCAATAATAAACTAAATAGGGGGGGTTTTGTTGATTGATTAACTAAACTTAATACGAAAGCAAATGAAGAATAACACAAAGCAAAGTTAAATGGAGTGAAAAATCAATGAGAGACACTTGGTTAAGAGTTCATTCTCTGCCACAAGATATGAATTTGTGAATTAACATAGAATTGTAATCCAATTACAGCATTGAAGTTATCAACCGTAGATAACAACAAGCTCTGTTATCCCAATCTTTCCTTACTTTGTTGTTAAATAAAACAAGCTCTTTATTTAATCTCTATCCATTAAACAACCTAGAACAAGCTCTCTAAGTTTAATTCAATGGAAGCATTACGATGAGAAAGATAGGTTGATCTAAGCAATAATCACACAAGTTCAGATTATTTAACCTAGGTTGTATTTTCCAATTGCAATCTCTGATCACAATTTTGCTACTAATGATTGGAAATTCATGACAATTACGGATCAAGATTTCTAATCTAGCAATAGACAACAACAGATTATATTCAGTTGGCCATTCCAAATACAATCAGTAAGCAATCATAAGCATTAGATATGGGAAAATACAAGCAACTTCAATTAGAGAATTGGATAACAATTTCTTACACAATCAACTCACAAAATCCATATCAAGGGCTTTGAAATCACCCTCAACTAATTCAGATTTAGTTACACATATTCAATCAGAATAACAAATACAATACAGAGAAATTCCAGAATTGAAAAGGAAAGAAAGAACTTAGCAAATTCTTTGAAAATCTTCTTTGTAGATGAATCTTCTTGGAATTGTAGTTCCTCCTCTTTCAAAATCTTCTTTCTCCTTCAAGAACTCCAAGGGATGAGAGAAATCCAGAAATGCAGCCTCCTCCCACGTTTTCCCCTCTTCAAGTTATGAAAATAAAACCCTAAAATGTGTTTAAATACTCTGCTACAGTAACTTGCTACAGTGCCCGTATTATACATGCTACAGTGATTTGTGGAATTACATTTCTATACTTCTCACACTGTTTTGATTACAACTTTTGGTACACTGAATGGATTTATAAACCGTAAATTTCTCCAGAAAATAGACTTCGAGAGCTTTCCAACGGTATATAATATGTCATCGGGTTCATTGTATATCAATACAATTAAATCCGAGAAGATGGTTGACTAGCAGAGGTGAAAATGAAGGGTTTTACTCCATTTTTGTGCAAGTTGCTCCAAAACTCCTACAAATATCAAAACCACACAAAAACATAAAAATACCAAGGAATATAGCAAAGAAACATGGACGAATTGATATAAAAATGGTATATAATTAGACACCTATCAATCCACTGCTGTTTCAATTTTGGTAATAGTTTAAATTGTTTTGATCTTTTATGCATAAGATTCAACAATTTAAAGTATCTAGGCCTAATATGTCCTTTTTACCACAAAATAACAAATAGGAATGAATTTTCTTACCTTTTCAGGGCAGGATCTGAAAGAACTCAGTGGAGAAACATACGTTTCACTGCTCTTGGAATTAGGACTTGACTTTAAAGAGTTAGATTCAAAACTCTTACCTGATGTTAAAGCTTTCACAAAGACTGTTTTTGATGAAGATGCAACATTTCCTTCTGTGTACCCCAATCCATGTTTGTTGGGGTTGCCTCTTCCAAGGTTCAAAACTTGATCAAGTTTGGCTGCTCCAATTTTGAGTTGATCAACACACCTCTTGCTTTCAACCAGTTCTGTTGTGATTTTCTCAATATGTGTTGTTTTGTCTGTCAAAACAATTTTTAGTTCTGTGATCTGATTTTCAGCAAAGGATTTTTCACATTCTAGCTCCTCAATCTTCTTCTTTAAGGCTCTAATTTCTTCCTTCTGATTCAGCCATTCACCATAGAGTGCATTGTATGTCTCTTGCAACTCTTCATAGTATTCTGGTCCTTCTTCTTCATCTGAATGATCAATATTGGTTTTGCAATTTTCTATTATGTTAGACATAACAGCCTTTCCTTTGTCAGCTACAGATGCAGTAAATACAACAAAGTTGCTCATGCAGTCTTGATCTTCTAACTCGGATTTTGATTCATTACTCCAGGTTGTTGTCAACCCTTTATTCTTCTTCTTGAGATTTGCACATTTAGATTGAATATGCCCATAACCAAAACATTCATAACACTGAATTTGCCCTTTCTTTCAGGTTGTTTTAACTTCCTCTTATCATTCTCCTTGCTGAACTTTCTGAATTTTTCTTCGCTTGAGTTTGATGGCTTTCCTTGATTCTTTTTCTTGAAAATTCTTTTCATAACTTGACATAATTTCTTGTTAGAAAAGCAATCTGTTTAGAATCAGTTTCATCAAGCTCATCACTACTTTCATCATCAGATTTTTCAGTTTTCACATTGAATGCAATGCTTTTACCTTTTTGCTTCCTAGTACTTTGATTAATTTCAAAGTTTTGGAGGATGCCAATCAATTCATCAACCCTCATGTCATCAGTGTTTTTAACTTCCTCAATGGCTGAAATTTTAGGTTGAAATTTATCTGGAACAGACCTAATTATCTTGCTAACAATTTCTGCATCAGTGAAAGTTTTGCCAAGCATGTACGCCGAATTTGTAATGTGACATATCTTAGAGTAAAATTCAGAAATTGACTCATCCTCATGCATCATCAGATTTTGAAATTGAGAATTAAGTCTCATCAATTTAGATCTTTTAACAGATGCGGTACCTTTATGTTTTACCTCAAGTATGTCCCATGCTTCCTTGGTGCTTTGCACCTTGAAATCTATCCAAAGTTGTTTATGTCCATTGTAGCAAAAATTGTATTAAGAGCCTTTGAATTCCAGCTGGAACGTCGGTATTCTTCATCAATCCATTCATCTTCAGGTTTCGGTTCGGAATCATCAAAAGCATTCAACTTTGTTGGCCCTGTCATCAAGAGATTTGATATACATCATCATTCTTACCTTCCAATATGAATAATTACCATCATCAAGAATAGGTGGTCGTGTTTCGGATCCTCCAATGCGAATAAACTCCATCCTTCCAGATCAACGTGATCGTTTTCTTCACTTGTCTATCAGTGAACTTGCTCTGATACCAATTGAAAGTTTTGAAGGTATGCAGTTATAAATAACAATATAGTAAACTATACTGTAAATCGACACAGGAGGATTTTTATGTGATTCAGTTATAAAAACCTACGTCCACGAACAGCTATAGAGCTGTAATTCACTATGTTCTTGTTTGTACAATCTTTAGGACCTTTTACAATGCTGACTCACTCTCACGCACAGACCTAATCTTTGACAAACAAAATCTTTGCAAAGATCCTAAACACTAGTGATACTGCTCACTCTCTGTCGTAGATAACTTAACAGCACACTGTTAAGTTATACATAACACCCGATGTCTGATAGAATTACATAAACACTCAACCCTCAAGTTATCCTAAGTGTTTACTAACTCACTCAGACTTAATCAACAACTCAAGTACGATTTTTAACACTCATACATGAATCAAAAGACTCAAAGAATCAAATAAGAGAAGACATTCCTTTTGCATTGAAGCTCTCTTCTATGAATTCATGGAATGCCAAACTCAAGACACAACCAAAACAGCCAACACGTCAATTTCTCAATCACGTACTTAGCCGTCTGAATAGCTTTGTATATATATAGTGAGAGGTCTGACCGAAATCTCCTATAAATCCTGTAAAAATTCTAATCAAAATCATATTAGGATTAGGAGAAATAAAATAGGAAGTGTTATAAAGAAATTCTAAAAGGAATTAGGACAAAGAAATATTCTCCTATTCTAATTGGGATAGAAGATATTATATCCTAATCTAAAGAGATATTTATTCCAAATCAAATACTTCCTAAAATATAATTCTAGAAACATTAAAATAGGAATAAAAAGAATATTCTTATTTTATCACAAGTTGATCAAAACTCATCATGTGCATGGCACATGCATATGCAGTAGACTTTGACAGCAACATAATACTTGAGTTTTAGATCATCACACATGACAATTGTGATATATGTATGGATGTCTAACTATTGTCTTCTATTTGTTAAATAATATTTGAGTTGTACTTATTTTGTTAATACTTTAATACTCAATAAAAACTAAATAAATATCATCTAATAATTTTATATTTCTAATGTATGAGGCTATTATATGATTAATTAATTTGTCATTAAATTATTTAATATCAACCCAACATTATATAAATTTAATTACTAAATAATTTTATAATTATCCGAGTCTAAGTATGATTGATTTAATTATTTTTATTTTTAGATTTACATTTACATTTTAATATTTGTAGACTTTTTATAACAAATTTGAGTCTTTCCTATTTTAATTTTTTAAAGACTTTTAGTGACAAAAATTTCGTCGCAAAAGGTTAACATTTTGTTGCAAATGAGGATCTTTTGAGACATTTATTTTGTTGTAAAAGGTCTTTAGCAACGAAATTTAAATTTAAAGTCATCGCAAAAAAAGAAAAAAATTAGGTGGACTTTGAAATTTTGAAAATTTCAAGTTCTCTAGCGAAGAAAATTTTGCCTCTAAAAGTCAAAATTTCTTCGCAAAAGGAATTTTTGGGGGACTTTTTCTGCTTTGATTTCTTTCAAAAAAATTTCTTTTATCTTTTTGTGAAAAAAAATTTTGTCGCTAAAGGTCCACATTTCGTCGTAAATGATCAAAGCCTTTATTATATATACAAGAGTTAATTATTTAGATTATTTCATTTTCTTCTATCCCTTCCAACGTGTTGCTTCTTTTTATTCTCTAACATTACTATCTTTGGTAAATACTCTTGCTCTTTCTTTACTTTTATGTTGTAATATATTTTCTTTTCAAGATTATTATTTTTTTTATTTGTTTTAATTGTTAATTGAGATTACACTATTTTTTTTGTTAGGTATTTTTGAAGATAAAATGCAATTGAAGATTCTCAAATTCTTTGTTTCTTAAATATAATTTTCTTTTCCATTACACTCATCTTTTTTCATCTTTTATTTGCTAATTAATATTTTACTTTTTTGTTTTTAATAGGTATTTTTGAAGATGTTATGCATTTGAAGACTTGAAAATTGATATAAAGTCAAGCAACTAAAAAATTTTTGGAGGATGGAGTTTTGTGTTTTCCCTTTTTTTCGTGTTCTCTTGTAATTTTTTTTTTTAAAATTTTGCTATGTACAACAAGGTTGATATTTTGTAAAATTATATTGTAATAAATTTTTAGTAATTTGCTATTATTTAATAAAATTATTCTTATAAAGATTAAGTTGTGTGATGAGGCAATTTTTTTGGTCTTTTTGTTTCAATTTATAATAAATTAAAATATAAATTCTACAAATTCTTTAAAAAAATCAATTTTCCTAAAAAAATTAGATTTTTTGCGATGAATTTTTCATTGCTAAATCCAAAATTTAGCGACGAAAAAATTGCCTTGGAAGATATTTGCAATGAAAATAATTTTATAAAAGATGAATTATCTTTAGAAGTTTTAGTGATGAATATCTAAATTTGTTGCAAAAGAAGCTTTTTTGCGACAAAAAAGTTAACAAAATACGATCTTTTTTGCAATCAAAATTCGTCACGAAATACCACTTTTAGCAATGAATTTTTCTGCAAAAAATCTTTTTGCGATGAATTTCAATTTCGTCACAAAAAAAAATTTTAATTCTCACTATCTCAACATGATCACGACGAAATTATTTTCCTCATAAAAACTTTTTGCGACAAAAATTTTAGTTTTTGCAATGAAAAATTTCGTCACATGAAGTCAATTTTCTCGTAGTGATGTGTGCTCTAAGAACATCTTGAGTGGTAAATATAGTAACCTAATACTACACTTTGTAATTAGGAGTACAACTAAGAGTTGTTAGATCTATACAAACTTCTTTAATGACATGTTGAAGTCCTTCTATTGATGGAAAAATTAGGTTCATCAAGCTGCTATCCTATAATGATCCAGTTCAAAAGCAAAATCAGTTACCAGTAGAGAAAATAAATATACTTGTAAACATAAAATGCAAAGTGATGCATTATTTCAAGCCAAATCATACAGGTGAAGTGCATCTAACAATGAGCATGACCCATAATAAGAAAGCATCATGCAATGTTATATATTATTAGAATGAAATATCAATAACTCTAAATGTGAATGAATCTCCAAAACATCTTCAGGATCAAGATGATGCCCTAGCTAATCTTGGACGATCCCCCAACCCCTTTATAATTCTATAACTATGAACTACGAACATTGGGGAATTGTATTACTAAATTAAGTTATGTGTTATAACTGATTCTTAAGAAGCAAGTGGATAAAATAAGAAAAAGTGTAAACTAATATATACCAACATAAAAACATGGGCTAAAGAATGTACAAAGTCCTTATATATATACTTTTACACAATTTGCTTAACGCATTTTCCTATAATTTCAAAACAAGTTAAACAACAAGAAGTGTTTCAATGCAGCAAATCCTAAATTAAACTCTTTGTTAGAGTCTGTAACTTATGAAACAAATAATAATCCAAAAGAGGTCTATAAACGAGCAACTAACAAATAATAAGGACCAGTTTGAGTAATATGAATAAACAAACCATTAAAAGAAGAGGCTACTGCAAATTCCTAAGACACAGTGTGTAAGAGTGCTTTCAAGTTGAAAATTTAAACTACAAACACTTACATTCAACATAGGGACAACATTAGAATAAGGAGGAAGGAGAAGAAGGGACTGAGTTCTGGAGGCCAAAAAATATTAGAATAGCCATGAGAAGCTGATAGAGTGTCAGCATTACCATCCTTCAAGTTGCAAATCCACGTAAACTCTCCAGGGAGATCAACAAAAAGATAATCATCTTTTGTGTAATAAACACAAATCCCTTTGCATCAAGAGAACTCTTTGGCTGAAATAGAAAAGCAATCATTACCCACAAAAAAGACTTTGTCTTCCAATCCATCCGTCACTACAACCCAGTTATGTTCCTCCTTATCGAGCTTATAAATACTCACAGGAATCGGTTACTTATAACATGGACAAGAACTAAAAACAAATCCATAGGCGACTTTACCTACTGTTGATGCCAACTGTTGGTCAAATTTTGTAATGGGTTTGCAACTCTTTTAAATCTCAAAGATCTAAGGGTTTACAGCTATAATCAAACCCAAAATATAGAAATTTTTTTTATCGATAAACAAAATCCTCAAAATCCAAGAACAATTTTCATATTAATCCACTTCTCCACACAAATGGTTTCCCTGTTTTGCTATGTATGGCTATAATCACAAACCTATCAAGACTTTTCCAAAATAACTAGGCGCCATTTTGCACATCTCGTGAGTATAGTCTCTAGTTAATTTTAACTTTCCCTCTACAAATGGCGCTATTCAAGTTGGTAAGCTTAGTCATTTCCTTAACTTGATAAGCCAACAAGTTTGAAGACCTTGGTAAAGACCATGGATACAAATCAGACAAGGATCTGTAAGGAAACCCATAAACATATCCTTGATTATGACACTATTAGAATTTAATTTTTTAATTTTGACGAGCCATGTTGGGGTTGTTCTGTGCATATCGAAGATTTCATTAAGAGGCAGAATGGCATAAACAATAGCTTCAGTGAGTAACAAATAGCGACCATCGCTAGGTTAAGTCTCTAGAAAAGAAAATTATGAAACTTGAGCTTGGAATTGGAGCTTTTGGTGGCAAAAAGAGAAAGGATGAGGATCAAAATGAGTGACAAATTGCACAAAAAGGAACGATGTCATCTAGTGGATGAAGCACAAGGTGTTTTGCTATAGTGGCAGGCAAGTAAGTCTTTTGAGAGATTGAAGATGAATTGCGATTGTTTCTTTCTATTGTTAGAGTTCAGCTACAGTACATCTACTATATACATACAATACTATTCACTTATATAAAAGTCGTAAATTGATATATAAAAGTCATATACGAATAAATAAAAGTTGTATTTACAACTTTTATATACTTATTTATAACTTTACAACTCTTATATACTCTTATGTACTCATTTACAACTTTTATACATGAATTTATGATTTTTATACAAAATGAACAGCGGTTGTATGGGTACAACTGCTATACCCAAGCCATTTCCCTATTGTTAGCTAAGAACCTACAACAACATGACATGAACGGTTTAAAACAAGTAGTTATCTACCTATTTCCTCAAACCAAGTACAACTAGAGATTAGAAAACCATTCTCACTTGTATGTATGTATTTATGTATATATGTATGTATGTATGTATGTTTGTATATCCCAAATAACATGAAATGAAAGGTTTATACCATTCTCTCTGTTTATTTCCATTGTTAGCTAAGAACCTACAAATAAATGACATGAAAGGTTTATACCAAGCATTTATTTCCTTATTTCCTCAAACCGAGAACAACTAGAGATTATAAAACTATTCTCACTTTTATGTATGTATATCCCTGTTGGTGTCAACGTGTGACACTTGCATGTGCCATGCACATGTTGATTTTTGTTTACCTTATGATAAAACTAGAATAGTATTTTGATTTCTATTTTACTGTTTCTAGATGATTATTATAGGAAGTATTTGGTTTACAATAAATATCTCCTTAGATTAGGATATTGTTTCTTGTATCCTAATTAAAATATGAGAATATTTATTTGTGTCCAAATTCCTTTAGGAGTATAATTATAACACTTCCTATTATATTTCTCCTTATCCTAATATGATTTTGAATAGAATTTTTATAGGATTCTAAAGGAGATTTCATCCAGGCCTCTCACTATAGATATACAGTGTTATTTCTACATAACATGTTAGAGAGATTGGCGGGTTAGCTGATTTGGCTGTATTTTGAGAGAGTCTTGATTTTGGCATCCCATGAATTGATAAAAGAGCTCCAACGCAAATTGGGATGCTTCTTTAATTTGATTCTTTGAGTCTTTTGATTCATATATGAGTGGTAGAAATCGTACATGAGTTGTTGATTGAGTCTATGTGAGTTAGTAGACACTTGGGATAACTTGCGGTTTAAGTGTTTATGTAATTCAATGTCAGACTTCGCGTGTTATGTATAACTTAACAGTGTATTGTTAAGTTATCCGTGACAGAGAGTGGGTAGTGTCACTAGAGTTTAAGATCCTTGAGAAGATTTTATTTTACAAAGATTAGGTCAGTGCGTGAGGGTGAGTCAGCACTGTAAAAGATCCTAAAGATTGTACAAACAAGAACTTAGTGAATTGCAGCTCTATAGCTATCCGCGGATGTAGATTTTATAACCGAACCACGTAAAAATCCTTCGGTGCTGATTTACTTTATAGTTTACTATTATATTACTTATAACTACATACTTTCAGAACTATCAATTGGTATCAGAGCAGGTTCACTGATAGACAAATGAAGAAAACGACCACGTTTATCTGGAAGATTGGAGCTTATTCGTAATGGAGGATCTGGAATACAACCACCTATTCTTGATGATAGTAATTACTCATATTGGATGGTAAGAATGATGATATATATCAAATCTCTTGAAAATAGGGCATGGACTAGTGTGCTTAAAGGATGGACACTGCCAACAAAGTTGAATGCTTTTGGTGATTCTGAACCCAAACCCTAAAGATGAATGAACTGATGAAGAATACCGACGTTCCAGTTGGAATTTAAAGGCCCTCAATGCAATTTTTGCTGCAGTGGACCTAAACAATTTCGGATAGATTTTAAGGTGCAAAGTTGCCAAAGAAGCATGGGACATACTTGAGGTAAAACATGAAGGTACAACATCGGTTAAAAGATCTAAATTGATGAAACTTAATTCTCAATTTGAAAATTTGATGATGCATAAGGATGAGTCAATTTTTGAGTTTTACTCTAAGATATATCATATTACAAATTCAGCATACATGCTTGGCAAAACTTCTACTGATGGAGAAATTGTTAGCAAGATAATTAGGTTTGCTTAAGATAAATTTCAACCTAAAATTTTAGTCATTGAGGAAGTTAAAAACACTGATAAGATGAGAATTGATGAACTGATTAGCATTCTCCAAAACTTTGAAATTAATCAAAGTATTAGGAAGCAAAAAGGAAAAAGCATTGCATTTAATGTGAAAATTGAAAAATCTAATGATGAAAGTAATGATGAGCTTGATGAAACTGGTTCTAAACAGATTGCTTTTCGAACAAGAAATTATATCAAGTTCATGAAAAGAAATTTCAGGAAAAAGAATCAAGGAAAGCCATCAAACTCAAGTGAAGAAAAATTTAGAAAGTTTAGCAAGGAGAATGACAAGAAGAAGCCAAAATAACCTGAAAAGAATGAACAGATTCAGTGCTATGAATGTTCTGGTTATAGGCATATTCAATCTTAATGTGCTAACCTCAAGAAGAAGAATAAAGAACTAACAGCAACCTAGAGTGATGAATCAGAATCGGAGTCAGAAGATTAAGATTGCATGAGCAACTTTGTTGCATTTACTGCATCTGTAGCTGATAAAGGGAAAACTGTTATGTCTGACATAACAGAAAATTACAAAACTAGTGTTGATCATTTGAAGAAGATGGACCAGAATACTATGAAGAGTTGCAAGAAACATACAATGCACTCTATGGTGAATGGCCGAGTCAGAAAGAAGAAATTAAAACCTTGAAGAAGAAAATTAAAGTGCTGGAATTTGAAAAATCCTATGCTGAAAACCAGATCTCAAAATTGGAGACTGTTTTGACACACAAAACAGCATATATTGAGAAAATCACAATAGAACCGGTTGAAAGCAAGAGGTGTGTTGATCAACTCAAAATTGGAGCAACCAAACTTGATCAGGTTTTGAGTCTTGGAAGAGACAACTCCAATAAATATGGATTGGCGTACACAGAAGGTAACGTTGCATCTTCATCAAAAACAGTTTTTGTGAAAGCATCAACATCAGGTAAGAATTCGAAACTTAACTCTTTAAAGTTAAGCCCTGATTCCAAGCGCAGTGAGACATTTGTCTCTCCACTGAGTTCTCTCAAATTTAGTACTGAAAAGGTAAAGAAATTCATTTTAACCTGTTATTTTTGTGGTAAAAAAGGACATATTAGACCTAGATGCTTTAAACTATTGAATCTTTTGCATAAGAGATCAAAACAGCTCAAACTGTTATCAAAATCACAATAGCAGTGGGTTAAGAAAGATAAGACAATATGTCATGTTGCTCTTACTGCTCTTAACCAATCATCTAATGATTTGTGGTATTTTGATAGTAGTTGTTCTAGGCATATGACTCAAAATAAACAGTTTTTAATAGATTCTAAAGCATGCAGGGATGGTGTTGTCACCTATGGAGATGGAGTAAAGAGTAAGATCATTGGTAAAGGCACTTTAAATGTCAAAGGGCTACCCAATTTTCAAAATAAGATCATTGGTAAAGGCACTTTAAATGTCAAAGGGCTACCCAATTTTCAAAATGTCTTGCTGGTGGAAGGTTTGAAAGCTAATCTTATTAGTATTAGTCAGATTTGTGATGACAAGTATATTGTTAATTTCACACTAAACAAATGCATGGTCTTAGATAATTTTGGTAAATGCATTCTAGAAGGTAAGAGATCTTCAGATAATTATTATTTGGTAAAGATTGCATTTCAAGCTAGGATTTCAGATTTGGAATTGTGGCATCAAAAATTAGGGCACTTAAATTACAAAGACTTGGTTAAATTAATTAAGTTAGGTGCTGTAAAAGAAGTTCCTAGACTTGATGACAAAGTTAATGGAATTTGTGGACCATGTCAAATGGGAAAACAAATTAGAAATTCACACAAATCAAATCCACATCTTAGCACATCCAAAATATTTGATTTGCTTCACATGGATCTTATGGGTCCTATGCAAATTGAAAGCATTATAGGTAAGAGATACATATTTGTTTGTGTGGATGATTTTTCTAGATATACTCGGATTGATTTCATTAAAGAAAAATATGACACTTTTGAAGCTTTCATGAATCTTTGTGTTAAGCTTGAAAATGAACAAAATAGGAACATTGGTAGGATTGTGAGAATATGAAGTGATCATGGCAAGGAATTTGAGAATGTTAGCTATGCTGACTTCTGCAAATATCATGGAATTGATCATGAGTTTTTAGCTCTTAAAACCCTTGAACAGAATGACATTGTAGAAAGGAAGAATAGAACTCTTCAAGAGATGACTAGAGTGATTCTCAATAGCAAAAAGTTGACCAAGAGTCTATGGGCTGAAGCAATAAGCACTGCTTGTTATATTTCAAATAGAGTTTTTCTTAGACCTGGCACTAACCAGACGCCTTATGAAATTTTGAAAGGTAGAAAACCAAATTTCAAATATTTTCATGTTTTTGGATGTAGGTGTTACATCTTAAATGACAGGGAACAGTTAGAAAAATTAGATCTGAGAAATGATGAAGGACTCTTCGTGGGATATGCTCAAAATAGCAATGCATTTCGAGTTTACAATCTGAGAACTGAGGCAGTCATGGAATCTGCAAATGTAGTATTTGATGATCTGGACGATTATGCAAACTACTCACAAGAGGAAAGCATAACCAGCTTTATAGATGATATAGAGAGGACAAATTCAGACAGCAACAATAAAGAAGATTCTATTATGAAAGAAGAAACAACTGCTATTACACTCGACGTAACAGTGAGATCTGATAACTCAGATTTGAACAGGAATTCAATCAGGAATGAAGATGAAAAGAAAGATCCACCCACATGGATTCAGAAGGCAGATCCAATAAGCTCTATCATTGGAACACCAGATGGCATGATGAAGACTCGGAGCAAGGTAAGAAATCAGGTAAGGTTTGCATGTTATGTTTCTTTAGTTGAACCAAAAAATGTGAAAGAAGCCTTAAAAAAAGATGTTTGGATTCAAGCCATGCAAGATGAACTTAATCAGTTTAAAAGGAATGAAGCATAAGAATTAGTTCCCAGACCAGAAAATGCAAATATCATTGGAACTAAATGGATATTCAAAAATAAAACTGATAAAAGTGGACAAGTAGTAAGAAATAAGGTTAGGCTAGTTATACAAGGTTATACACAAGTAGAAGGCATAGACTTTGATGAAACCTTTGCACTAGTAGCTAGACTTGAATCAATCAGATTACTACTTGCAATTGCTTGTTTGCTTGATTTTCAGTTGTACCAAATGGATGTTAAAACAGCATTTTTAAATGGCTATCTCAATGAAGAAGTCTTTTTTTAATAGCCTAAAGGATTTGAAGATCCTAAACATCCTGATTTTGTGTACAAATTGCACAAAGTTTTGTATGGTTTGAAACAAGCTCCTAGAGCTTGGTATGAAAGGTTGACAAACTTTTTGATCAACAGAGGTTATAAAAGAGGCAGCAATGATAAGACTTTGTTTACCAAACATGCATCTAACTATCTTATTGTTGCACAAATATATGTTGATGACATTGTTTTCGGATCAACTAACGAAAGCAAAACTAATGAGTTTGTTAAGTTGATGTAGGAAGAGTTTGAGATGAGCATGGTAGGAGAATTAAATTTCTTTCTTGGATTACAGGTTAAGCAAATGAATGAGGGGATATTCATATCTCAATCAAAATATGCTAAAAATCTTGTAAAGAAATTTGGGCTTGAAAATGCAAAACCAATGAAAACTCCTATCAGTACTAATCTAAAACTTTCAAAAGATAATACAGGTAAAGATGTTGATGCAAGTTTGTACAGAAGCATTATTGGCAGCCTGCTATACCTCACTGCGAGCAGACCAGACTTGTGTTTTAATGTAGGACTTTATGCTAGATTTCAAGCAAATCCCAATGAATCACATCTTGCAGTAGCTAAGAGAATCATTAGGTATATTTATGGAACACATGATTATGGAATATGGTTTTCTAAAGATACAAATGATTATCTTACAAGGTTTAGTGATGCTGACTGAGCAGGAAATACAAATGACAGAAAAAGTACCTCAGCAGGATGTTTTTATCTTGGTACTAACTTGGTTTCATGGCACAACAAAAAGGAAAATTCTATTTCTTTGTCTACTACTGAAGCCGGATACATAGCAGTAGGGAGTTGTTACACATAACTATAGTGGATGAAGCAAATGTTGAGTGATTATAGTATTGAACAAAAACCCATAATTGTGTTTAGTGATAATACTGGTGCTATAAATATTTCTAAAAATCCTGTTCAACATTCGAGAATAAAACATATTGAGATAAGATACCATTTTATAAGGGAACTAGTAGAGTCTAAGGTGATACACATTCAACACATCTCCACTGATAGACAATTGGCTGACTTGTTCACTAAGGCATTGGATACAACAAGATTTGAAAATCTAAGAAAAGCCTTAGGCATATGTCAGTTATCTGATTGAACACTGTGTGCTGTTATGTTATTTGTAATTGTAATATCATAAGTTTTCTTCTAATTAAGCATGTGTGAGCTGTGATATAAAAATTTGGTGAATGATAAGATACTGGTTTGAAAATGAAAAATACATAGAGGGCTACCAGTATATAATGTATGAAAGCCATCCATTGAGAGTAACTTCATTGTATCTAGGAAATATGGTGAGGTCACCCACTCAAATGGAAAAGGCCGGTGAAACAGAAGTTTGAGCAACACACTTCAAAGAGGAAACTGCAGATGGAAAGGCCGGTGAAACTGTCAGATTTCAACACCTATGGCCTGAGTGAGATGATTGAGTCTATGTACTGGACTCGCATGGTAACAAACTTCCTACCCCTTGTGAAGGCTTTAATTCAGGAATTTTATGCAAACATCAGTACTGCCATTGATGATCCTAAAAGCTTTCATTATCACAAAGTTTATTATAGAGGAAAGTTTGTTAAATTCTCTCCAAATGTTATAAACACTTTCCTGGACATTTCCATAGGCAGTTTGCATGCATTAGAAGAAGAATTTAATATGGTTGAAGTGATAAAGGAATTGACTGGTAGAACAAACATTGTTTGGAAACCGAAAGATGGTATAGACCAGCAATACCTTAGGAAGAAATATCGAGTGATGCATAAGATAGTTCAGTTCAATTAGCTTCCTTCTTCCCATCAAAAATCAAGTTTGGGAAGACAGAGTGAAATTTCTATATTGTTTAGGCACCAATCGACCAATTAACTTTGGTTTACTAGCCTATAGATCAATTGTACAGATTGGTTCCTATCACTCTGATTATTACTTGCTTGTACATCCATGCTTAATCCAAGGAATTCTTGGACAGAATAGCATCCCTATAAGTTCTAATGAACAGACAAAAATTTTGTCTAAATCCATTACAAAGGGGTTTCTTCAACGTTTGCATGATAAGTCTGACTTACCTACACCTGCACCATAGCCAAAGAGAGTCAGGAAAACTCAGATGAAAAATGTTGAAGAACAGCTTGTATTGATCAACTCTGCTTTGACAAAAATTTTGCAGGATTTGAAGGAAATTAAATTCAAGCAATTTGCTGTGGAAGCAAAGTTTCCAGGACACCCTGATACTACAACAGAGCCACAGCCCATGGAGACTGAAATTCTGGTTCCTGAGAAACCAACTGAGGAGATTCCTGAGGCTGATGAACCTTTGCCCGAAGAAGCTGAGCAAATGCCTACAACAGGTCAAGCTGCACAATTTACTGTTGAGACAGACATAACAGCAGTACAAAAGCAGAAAGAAAAGCCAATCAAATCTCCTACAAAGGGAACTAGAAGGAAAGGAAAGAAGAAAGTTGAAATGGTGAAGAAACTATCTGACCGTAGGAAACAAAAAATTGAATCCATAACTCCAGCTTTGAGAGATGAATCTGTGTCAGATGAGCCAACACAAGCAGAATCTGGAATGAAACAGTCTTCACCACTTGCTGAGGAAGAACCTCATGATTTCCCACTCCTTGAAGCAACTGAAGTAGAGCCTCATACCTCTCCACCATTAACTCAATCACCACCACATGCAGTTCCAATCACATCTCCTGTAGAGGAATCAACTGCACCAACTCCACATCCACCATCAACAACTGTAGATAAGCCACTGGTTCCTTCTTCACAATAGCCCGCTGTTACATTATAGACAACAGAAACCAGTGTAGCACTCCGTGAGAAGGACATCAGAAGAATTGTGGCTGAAGTTACTACTACTTCCTCTGATAGTACTGATGCACAACCAACATCTAAACAGCCTACCCCCACTACCAGGTGCAAGTTTAAAATAGTAGCTTATAGAACCAGAAAGCACTCTGGCAGTTCCACTTCTCCACCAGTTCATAAGTCTCCCAGACTTAGTTAGTTTTGGCCACTTGTGCTGAAATCAAGGGGGAGATAAGGAGAGTTGTTGATTTTTTTGTTGTTCTTTCTGTTATCTCTGTTTTAACTGTGTTTCCCTCTGGTTATTTTTTTGTTGCTTATTCTATTCCTCAAAGGTGTAAGTAAGAAGTGAGGGCGATTAAGAACCAAACTTCTTATGCTCTGTGTGTGCATTCGAACTTTTTTTTATGATTTGTGTTTTTACTGTGTTATGTGTTATCATCTGCATATCTCATTTGACGAATGTTTTTTATTTAATCTGATGATGTTTTTGATTACATCAGAGGTTGACATGTTTGTCAAAGTTCAATTTTGTGATTGCATTGACAGGTTATATATATTATGATAGTGTTTTGTTATGAGATTGGTAACAACACACTGATTATTTCTTTGCATATGATATTTATTTGTTTGCTATTTCATGATAACTTATGGCTATGTCTAGCTTATCATGTGTAATTTTTTTTGATCAGAAACAGTTTAGTTTTTTCATCACAAGTTGCCAAAAAGGGGGAGATTGTTGGTGTCAACGTGTGACACTTGCATGTACCATGCACATGTTGATTTTTGTTTAGCTTGTGATAAAACTAGAATAGTATTTTGATTTCTATTTTACTGTTTCTAGATAATTATTATAGGAAGTATTTGGTTTACAATAAATATCTCCTTATATTAGGATATTGTTTCTTGTATCCTAATTAAAATAGGAGAATATTTATTTGTGTCCAAATTCCTTTAGAAGTTTAATTATAACACTTTCCATTATATTTCTCCTTATCCTAATATGATTTTGATTAGAATTTTTACAGGATTCTAAAGAAGATTTCGTCCAGGCCTCTCACTATATATATACAGCATTATTTCTACATAGCGTGTTAGAGAGATTGGAGGGTTAGCTGATTTGGTTGTGTTTTGAGAGAGTCTTGATTTTGACATTCCATAAATTGATAGAAGAGCTTCAACCCAAATTGGGATGCTTCTTTAATTTGATTCTTTGAGTCTTTTGATTCATGTATGAGTGGTAGAAATCGTACATGAGTTGTTGATTGAGTCTGTGTGAGTTAGTAGACACTTAGGATAACTTGTGGGTTAAGTGTTTATGTAATTCAATGCCAGACTTCGTGTGTTATGTATAACTTAACAGTGTGTTGTTAAGTTATCCGCGATAGAGAGTGGGCAGTGTCACTAGAGTTTAAGATCTTTGCAAGGATTTTATTTTACAAAGATTAGGTCAGTGTGTGAGGGGGAGTCAGCACTGTAAAAGGTCCTAAAGATTGTACAAACAAGAACTTAGTGAATTGCAGCTCTATAGCTATCCGTGGATGTAGGTTTTATAATCGAACCGCGTAAAAATCCTCTTGTATCGATTTACTTTATAGTTTACTGTTATATTACTTAAAACTGCATACTTCCAGAACTATAAACCCAAATAACATGACATGAAAGGTTTATACCATTCTCCTTGTTTCTTTCCATTGTTAGCTAAGAACCTACAAATAACATGGCATTAAAGGTTTATACTGAGTAGTTATTTCCCTATTTCCTCAAACCAAGAACAACTAGAAATTAGAAAACCATTCTCACTTGTCTGTATGCATGTATATAAAAATTGTAAAAGCCTAAAACAAGAGACTATACCAATCCTTCACTATGAAAGATTAAACTGGAAGCATTATTCAAAAATCCAAGAACTCTTAGTGAAAGATGGGCTGCCTTTGTTATGTTGATTTTGCTTATTAATTATCAACTCAGGTGTGCCAATTTTTTCTAATTGCAATAAATGGGTGGTTTGTGTTGAAAAATACTTCCCCACTTTTGGTTTTAGGATATAAATCTCCTACATATTACATCTCTCAAACTTTAGTGCAAATATTAAAAAAAATTGTTAAATTGATGAGCAATGCGCCACTTATAACTCATTTATAACTAACTATCCTTATAACTTGGGTTAGCAAAAATATAACCAACTCTTCTTATAATTTGAGTTAGCAAAAATTCAATAACGAAGCAAAAAATAGTAATGAATAAATGTAATTATATATCTAGCAAGATTTTATCAACTCAGTCACTACAAGAATTTTTTGTGTATTTGTCACATAATTTTTCATATGTTTGAGATTTTTTGTATTACTATAAACTATAACAGTTAAAACTCAAACCTTGATTTTGTTAATATGTGTGGGCTGTCAACGTCCAAATTTGTCATTTTAAAAATAAGGGACAACGGTGAAAGCCCAAAATAAAAATCTCACTTCCCTCTCTTTGATTAACCTTGCTTCTCTCTATATTTTCATTTTCCATCTCCCTAGCTCTCTTTTCACTTTCCTTCTCTGTCATCTTTCATCTTTCATTTTTCATCTATAATCAAGCCAAAAACCCTACTAATTCACTTCATCACCTCGTTGCAAACTTGCTCCTAATTTGCCCTAAGTTGATCAAACCAGAAGCCCTCTTTTTCTCTCTCATCTTTACCTATTCTTGCGCTATAACCAAATCATTTTTAATTCCCAAATTGTTTAATACACGAATTATTTTGCTATAAATTGGTTTTCTATCTGAAAATCATTTATTACCCAAATTATTATGGTAATCATCTCCATCTTGTTGGAAAAAAAACCCAAATTATTAGGGATTTGCTTTCGCATTTGATTTTTCTTCAGATTTCTTCAAGAAGGTAATTTCACTCTCTACATAAGTTTTACCCATAAAAAACTGTTTTTTCCCAATTTTTTTTTGACGTATGAGTTCTATTTTTGTTTTCTCAAAGCAGCTGTTGCAACAAATCTTCTATATATGTAGGACATCGATTGTTTTCTCAACTGGACGATGCAGACTGCCTATATATGTGATGAAAATATTTGGTTGGTGCTTTGATACAATTTTTTTGGTTATTTTTTAAGTTGTTGAATATAAAGTGTTTGTTATTATTCCTTAACGATGTGTTTGTTGTTGATTATTTGTTATTAAAATTTAAAGTAATAAAACACTTATGTTTTACAGTTATTTATTTATAAATTAAAATTTATATCTCAATGCATTGCATGCAACAACATAGAAATGGCGTTAAAGCAAAGCTGGGGAGAGCAAGCCCTATAAGCTTAATTATGGGCATACACAATATGATTTCACCTCTTGACATCCAACATAGGAATATGACTTTTCTTGCTTTAGTTTACATTGACTATTGTAGAAATCATTTTGTGATTTGGGTTTGGTTTGTACCACTCTATAGCTTAATGACTTCGGGTAGATATTATTTTGCATTTTTTTTTCTTTTTTGAATTATTCATTGAAAGATTTTAGTAGGTTAAGGCCTCTTTACTAAAATATGTATTATTAAAAACTAAAAAACTAAGGTGGTGTTTGTTTAAATCACTTAACACTTTTTAGATCTAAACACTTTTTAGGACTTAATTTACCCCACTTAATAGGATGTTGGTTTACTCTTTTTTATGCCACTTAAAAAAAGTGGCAAGGATGCATCTTATTTTTAATATGACATTTTTATCCTTATAATAAAAATATAAATTATTTATATTACATTTGTGCAAGTTCTTAAAATTAAATCAAAATTCTTTTTTCATTCAAATAACTAATGTTATATTTATTACAATCTTTTAAAAATAAAATATTTATTTTTATTATGGAAATTAAAATATATAGGCTTTGAATATGTGTAAAATAAATAGTTTACAAAATTATATTGAAATATTAATATAGTAATAAATTAATAAGTTTATTTATTATAAAAACCAATATATTTATATTTTGTTTGATATAAGTCAAGATGATCAATAATTATATATTTTAATTATTTTTTAATTAATTTATTACATTAAATTTTTGTTTATATTAATTTTATTAACCAATGCCTGTAAAACAAGTCAAATTTTAAAAATTCAAATGCATATTTATTAAATAAATTATATTATTATAATTATTCTTTTTATATATTTCATATCATATATATACATAATTTAATTTTTAAATTGAAATTTGAATTTCAGTAAGTAATATTATATTATTTAAATATTTTATTTTAAAAAAATAAAAAATTTGAAAATTACATCGCCGGAGTCGCCGTTCGGAGCCACCGCCGTCTGTCGTCTGCTGCCGAAGATGTAGCGCGTTTCATACACTGATTACACCATCATAATCGGATTTGAACGATCTACAAGCCTGTTGAAACGATTCTTGGTGAAATGGTGGCGTTTTGCCTTAAAATGCATGAAAACTTTTGGCGGCCAAATGTTTTTTGGCCTTTAACGGTTAAACGGTGATGTGTCTTGCAAAATAAATCCGACAGCCATATAGGGCGAGGCAAGGCGGTCATGATGGTGCAAGCAGTGTCGTCGGACGCTCGGTTTTGGTGGCGGTTCGCGGCGGCCGGCCAACAGTGACGCTGTTTCCAGAATTTAAATAAAAAATAAAATATTTAATATTAATATATTTTTATTTTTAATATGAAATATTTTTAATTAATTATACAATTTTTATTAATTGAATATAAATGGTATTTATGGATAAAATTATAACAAGAGGACAGTTTAGACATTTCAAATTTTTCAGACATTTGGAAGAAAAAAAGTGATAAATTTTTACTTTTTATTTTCAGACAATTTTATCTGAAAATAAGTGATTAGATGTATAAACAAATACACAAAAATTTTTTAGCCTCGTAAATCTGAATCAGATTTAAGTGGCCCAATAAGCGGGCCCTAAGAATTCCACTAATCAGAAAGTCTTATCATCATCAGATTTTGACACTGTTTAGTTAAGTAGAATGCCTTCCCTGGACACGTATATCATCTAGGATGCTCTCTTAGTCTCTGATTCATGACAATCTAGCCTTCTTTTTTTTTTAATTTTTAAATCAAACTTTATCTGGGCATTATGATTTTTCTTTGAATAGCGAATAATTGGCCAAATTTTCTTTTACTAGGAATTTATCCCACTATTATGATTTTTAGTTTTTCATTATATACGTAATATCCATGGTGTTACTGCTGCAAATGATGTTATTGAAGCAATTTCTCTTGATCATTAATCCCACTAATTTATTTTTAATTGACCCATCACATTTCTTGATTCAAGTGCTCCTTGATCAAGTACTGCATTTGCATGGGCTTTTTTATCCTTTTATGACTCAGTCAAGGAACTCAAGAATTGTTTATATCAAACCCATGTTTTGTTTTTTCTTATCATAAGTGTTGAGTTCAAGTATCAAACCCATGATGATGCTCATCATCTTTTTGTCTGCTTCGAGTTTATTGAGTTCCAATTTGTGGGCAAGAGTTGTTCCCAAGTAGCAAAAGCTTGATTACAACATTCACCGTATAGCCAACAAGACGTGGCTCACTTACCTGTTTGAAATGTTTAGTTTAGATTTAACTTGGGAAATGAACAATCATTTTATTGCTGTTGCTACTTCAGTGCATAAGTAATCAATTTACCATGTGTTGTGTATTAAAACCTTTTAGGTTGCCATCAATGAGTGCATTGTGTTGTTGCAGTTGTGATTGCTATTGCGGTTTCATTTTTTGATGTTGTCATTTTGTTAGGTTCTAGTTCACACACAGCACAATTAGCAAACCAAAATAGGAAAGTAGAAGAGAAAATTAGAATAGTGGCATCTTGAGTAGACAGAGTACTAGGAATCCACTTTCGATATTTCAGAAAATTAGAGATAACAGTAGAGTGAGGCAATAGACTTTCGAGAGGTCTGACAGCTCTCCCCAGAACAAAATTCTAATAGAATTCCTCCTTCCTTCTCTCTCTCTCTACCTCTCTATTTCCCTTAATATTCTCTAACTAACTACCCCTCCTTTCCAACTCAGCAGCCTTTCCAGCTCAGCAACAAAATAACTAACTCCCAGTCCCCAAACCTTATTATCAGCATTGCAAACTTAACAACAAAAAGAAGCAAAAGGAAAAAAACAGTCACCTAATCGAAATTCACTTCTTGCGCCTAGAATAAGTGAACTTAATTGGAGGTCTAACCGTAAGCCTATCACATTTATAGGCAGTGGGATTGCAAATGGTTTTCTCATTATTATCTGATCTTGGTCACATTTATTGCTAGTTTGTTTTGAGGTACGTTTTAGTCTTGCTAAACTGATGCCTTTATTTGATCAACGTTTTTTTTAATTTTCAGTTCTTAATTTAATGAGAGGCTTTGGGTAAATAAAAATAGTTACAGTTCCTTTTCAAGTGATGATGGTTCCATTCTGTCAACCTAACTTCATGTCTCAGTAGTTTGGTCATTGAATTTAAACAACAAACTGTTTGTTTGTCTTGTCTTAACTAGGGATGGTTTTTTTTTTTGTTTTTAAAATCGGTATTATTATTGAGAAAAATTAGCTCATGTGGTTTTAAATAGTTGCTATTTGTTCTTTTGATTGATTTTGTTGTTCGTTAAACAGGAGCATGTGGAATATCTTAATCAATAGAAAATAGTTGCCTATGCTTTAATTCATTTTATGTTTGAGGAATTGCTGCTTGTTGATCGGTTGAGCGTGGAGTCTGCTATAAATTTGTCTGTTTGTGTGCCGTGATACTGCTATGAATCTGGGGTCTTTCATTGACAACATTTATTTTAGTTAGTGAATATTTTATTCCAATAAGAATTGGGCATTGCTTCTTGGTAGCTTTAATCATTTAAGTTCCTGGTTAACTTCATTAGTGATCACCACTTTGAAGTATTGTTATTGTTTGAAGCTTGAATAATCAAAACAAAAGATGGCTCTCTCAGCCATGCATCCCTTAACTAACTTTTACAAGGGTAAAATTATTATTTATTAATGGTAGACACATGCTTCCTTTGCCGTCGAAAATCTAGGAGGCCTCTTTTATTGTTAGCTTATTTGCTTGATAAACCATATTAAAATAGCTTTTGAGAGATATAAAATATATGTAACATCATTTTAGCAACACATATATATAAATATTATTTCTTAGATGTTATAGTTTGTTTTTTTTTCTCTTCGGCGTGTACATGTATATATGTTTTGTAATAGTAATTATTGGATGTTATAAATTTTTTAATAGATATAGCTAAATTTTACTGTTTTTTATTTTTATTTTATCCTCTTTCAATATATGATGTCACATAATTACAATATTCTGATTTATTAATTTTTTTTCATATATTATCAATCTTAACCCGTTATAATAGTCATACTACAAATACTCTTACAAGATCTATTACTACGTAATTTTTATATGTAAATCAATAAAGAAATAGAGACTAATGAAAGTAGATTGATTATTCATATGTTAGGTTTTCTCTTTGCATCTCTCTTATTTGTTGTGTTGAGAGGAGTTAGAACATATTTGTCTAAAACTGACATGTCATGCGTGATTGACTACAACGAGCCGTCTCAAAACTGTCTCTTCGTTTATTTCAGGTTTAAAAACATATCCATTAGATTTCAAGTGAAATATTTGGTTTATATGTTGATCACGGGCATTTGTTTGATGTATTTATCTATAGTTTGATAAATCTAATTGATTTTACAGTCATATTTATGATGAATTTCAATGTGGATTTGCTCAAGTGAAGTATGTGGTTTTATCCACCTAGAAACCATACTTCCCTCAAGACTTGAAGATGCTAATCTACGGGTTCATATGTCTCAGTCAATAGCAAACAAGTTACTAAAGTTTAAATATAGAAACTTTGTTTTCATTCCATACAACCTAGGGTATAATTACTTTAGTATTAACAATGTAAGCTAACATTGTGCAACCTTAGTAATTACATTAGTAATTATTCAAATTGTAATTGTTTGATACTTGTGGCAGGTACCATTGGACTCCAATTGTGCTTCACCTAACAGCTTTGAAAATATATCACATTGACTCAATGAGAAAGGGAATTCAGGAAGCTGCAATGGAAGTTATAAACTAGTAAGTGTTACGGTTTGAATATGATTGAAATCTAAGCTTTAATCTTATAAATTGTTGGGTTACAATGATTGCTTATAATATGTGTTTTTAGAGGGTTTATGATATGACAAACTAAAGTTGAGAAAAAGATGAAGAAGAAGAATTGTGGATAAAAATGAAGGTATAATTTTCAAAACCTTTTGTATTAGCTATTCATTTCCTGTTATTTATGTATTCTATTTTATAACTTTGTGGATAACAATGAAACTAAATTGTGTGAACATATAGAAGCAGTTAATCAATCATTGTTAGTGTTATTTGTTTAATGTGTTGGCCAGGGTATAATTACTTTAGCATTAACAATCCAAGTTGTGTTGTGTTTAACTTTTGGTCTTCATTATTGTAGAGGGGCCTAAACAAGCGGATAGCTTTGAATGTGGATATTATGTTCTCAGATACATGAAAGAGATAATCTTAGACCATAATATCCTTTCTGAGAAGGGGAGTTTATTTTTTTTTTTTTAGGTTAAGCTAGTTTTCTACTTGCTTTGAATGTAAACTGACTTGGTTTTATACATATTGTAATTTAACAAGAAAGACAAATATAGTGAGGATGAGATAAATGAAATTAGAGATGAATGGGCAAAGCATGTTTCTGCGCTTTTAATAAAGTAGTGTGGCCAAAAATAAACTATGTATTGGGTTGAGTAAAATAGAACTTGAAAATCTTTTATTAAGGGTTTGAGAATCATTACTATGCACTAACAACTGTCTTTCAAATGTTGCAGATGTAAGTTGTGTTGATAACTGAGTTGATTTTGTTTTAGAATCTGGTTGCCTAAATGTTTAGTGGAGGATGATTCAAACATGTATGCAACATGTAGTTCTTTTGCTTACTAAAGGATGAATGAAAAATGTATATATGCAACATACAGTTCTTTTACTCATTGCAGGATGATTGAAACATGTATATATGCAACATGCACTAGTTTAGGTGTTCCAAATGTATTTTTGGATTGTTTGGATTTGTTTACTGGAGGAATTTTGAAGTCTTCAAACTTTGTTCTTAGTACTGATTTACTTAGAATACATACATACGTACGTACGTACACACACACACACATACACACGCACATATATATATGGATTTTGTTTCATTCTGGCCTAAATGCTTTGATTATATTAAAAAGTTATGTATTTAACAAGCATGGGGACTTAAGAAGATGAGAAAGAAATGGGACAGAAGTGAAGAAAAGAAAGTGATAAAGGAGACAAAGGAAGGAAAAAGGGAAGCTATAGCTTTGGATAAGAGGTAGGTCATTTTCTATTTGATGAATGTGGTTTGGTATTCTATTTTTGCATGTGCATTTTGCACATTTGTAGCTAGCTATTCATAATATGTTGATGAAAATCTGATTATGAAGGTGTGTGTTAGAGTGGATGCATGTGAAATGGTGAAGTTATGAGCTGGTATTTATGGATTGTATATTAGGCAATTTCTCTGTGTTTGAAAAACTAGGAAGACATTATATGTTAATTAGTTAAAAATTTTAATTACAGCTTAGGATTTGTCTCATTATTTTTGTAGGCATTTAGAGATACAATTTATTTATTTTATTATTTAAAACTGATTTTGTACTGATTTTTGTAGCATAACAATAAGGATTTTTTTTGTACTTAGAATTAACGCTCAATATTGGGGCTCTTTACAAGATTGAATTCTCAGGTTGATAACTTAGTGTTTACATGTAAAGTTATAGATAATATTATGATTTTTTGGACAACTTTTTACCAAGTTTTATTACTGTAGGTTAGTACTTAGCCTACTTATTTTTTTTTCAATCATACTTCTTTCATAATTAGAATTTTTATTATTTAAATAATGTATTTTGATAAATATAATACGATATATTATTATATTAAGAAATATAATATAATAAAAAATCCTTTTTTCAAAATATATAATATATAGTAAAAAATTAAATATAAATAAATATATAAATATAATATATTATAATATATATATATATATATATATATATATATATATATATATATATAAAATACTTGTGATTATTGTATAGCCATAAGTTTTATATATTATTTTTTATTTTTAAAATCATACTTGACAACTACAAAAGCCACAAGTATGACCATTGGACCAATATTTGGAGGCTACAAAACCCACACCTATAATTATATTTGTGACATAATTTTTTAAGAAAAACCCACAACTATAACTATATTTGTGACGTAATTTAAAAAAATCTGACCTTTAGATCATAATTTTTGTCAAAAAAATGGACAAGTATATCCTCTAAAATGCAAACCTGAATCAC
>SNVD02011533.1:0-11016 GCA_013180625.2 Boswellia sacra
GTTGTCGTTGTTGTCGTTGTTGTCGTTGTTGTCGTCGTTGTCGTTGTTGCTCTGGGTGGCCTCGCTGGCCCCGCCATTGTACTGTTGTCGGCGTCGTTGTTGTCGGCGGCCTTGTTGTTGTCGTCGCTCTTGTTGTTGGCGGCGGCGATGTTGCTGTTGCCGTGGCCCGCCGACTGGAGGCGGCGAACAGGCGAACAGGCGAACAGATTGCAAGCGGCGCCACCAGTTCATCGCTTCCATTAGGCGACAGTCCGTCGCGCATATGAATGAGCGCGCCGACGGCTGGAGAAAGTGAAACTAAATTGGCAAAAAAGCGAGCCAGGAAGGAGAGCGAGCGCGAGTGGCAGTGGGAGTGAGTGCGCGCGTCTGCCAGCAGAGGCTCGCCGCGGCCCAAACTAAAGCGAATTGAGCGGCGCAATTAGAATCGGGCGTCGCCAGTCGGGCGCCGCGTCGGGCCGAGCGCCACACAGCGCCACACAGCGCCGCCCAGCTAGCTCGCTGGCGCCCCCGCTCGAGCGTCAATAATTGTCGCAATCAATTGCGTGTGCGCGCGGCCGCGAGGTGGCACAGGCGCGCTCACTCGGACTCGGCCCGCCAGCCGCTCGTTTTGTTTCCATTTGCGCCCTCGTGTCGCTGTCTCTCGAGCTAGTCGCTCGTCGCTCGTCGCTCGTCGCTCGTGCCCGTCGCCCGTCGCCCGCGGCTCGCCACTCCTTCCGGCAGGCCGGCGTCTGCATTTGCATCCGCTGCCACTCGAGCTCGAGCTCGAGCTCGAGCTCGGACTCGCACTCGGACTCGGACTGAGAGTGGGAACTAAAGTAGTGGCGTCGTCGATTCGAGCGCCAATTCAACAATTCGGGCCGCCGGTGAGCGAGCCAGTCGGCGGCGCCACTCAATGGGCCGGCCGTCGCTGGGCTCGGGATTGGCAATCTGGCGCTCATTATGCGCCACTCGCGCGCTCGTCGGCGTTGTGTGACAACAAACAAGCAGACTTGAGAGTGGCTCGAGCGAGAAACAATGCGCCGCCGCCGGCGTCCGTCGGGGTGCAACATGGCGACGGCGGGCGGGCGCGCGCACACAAACGCGCACACAAACGCGCACACAAACACGCACACAAACTCGCCAAGGGCACCGCCGCCTCTCGCGCCCACGCCCACGCGGGCCGGATACGCAACGGTCGCGCCCAGGGCGAGATCTTGTCGCGCGCGACGGAAATTGGCCTGTGCGACTGGAGCGCGCGCCCGACTGGGCCGGCCCACGCGACGAGCGCCCGCCCGGCAGTCGCCTGAGCGCGTCCGTCGCGCGCCGGACACAATGGGCGCGGGCGAGTGAGCCGAACAAGCGATTAGGCGGGGGCGTGGGCGGGGGCGAGGGCGGCGGGCGCTCTGGGCGCAAACGGAACGAACGGATGGATAGGCGCACGATCGACTGGCCGACAGACATGCTCATAATTTCTCTGCGCCGCTCGTGGTCGTGGTCGTCGTGGTCGTCGTGGTGGTCGTCGTAGTCGTGTGTGCTCGCCGGGCCGATCGTCCGCGTCCGGCTCGCGCCCAGTTCTCCGGGCGAGCCGAGCCGCCGTCGCCGCCGTTGCCGCCGACGACGTGGGGGACAAATGATGAGCTCGATGGCGCCAAATAGGCCGCATGCGTGTCCGCCTCCATCGCGCGATCGGCGGCCAGATAGCGCTCACGGTTCGCTTGCGCAACACTCGAGCGGCGCGTCATCATTTCGAGCGAGCGAGCGCGCGCCGCTGAGTAGTGGACACGCGAGCGGCCGAGGGGCCGGCGAGTCGATTTGATGGAATCAATTTGTGGCTAACGATGTCGCACGCGCACCCGTCCACCGATCGGCCTCTCGACCGGCGCGCGGCCACCGACCGATCGGCTCCGGCCTTTCGACGTTTCCTCGGCCGCCGCCGTCGGGAGCAACACCAACGCCAACACCAACACCAACACCAACACCAGATCGGCCGGGCGCTCGACGAGCCGGAGCCCGCGAACATTCATAATGTCGGCCAGTAATTGTGTTTGGATTCGCTTGATTGGACACCGGACGAGGCCGGCCCGACGTCAACCAGGCGCGCGACCCTCGAACTGGCGTTCATGCAGATCGCACTCTGTGCAAGTCGCTCGCTCTCTCGCTCGCTGCGCGTCCGAGTTGACGCGCGAGCTTAGGTGAGGCGCCCAACAGGACGCAAATGTACTTACAGAATCTCGCGCCAGGCCGCCTCGCCGAACAGCTGCAGGACCATGTCCTCGAGACAGCAGTGGATGAACCCGTACATCGTGGCGAGTGCGCGTGGCCGGCCTGCGTGGGCGGCCTGCGTGGGCGAAGCCGGTGGCGACCTACTTGTGGACTGGCCGCGACGCCTAGTCCGCCCACGAGCGACCTACTCGGCGATGCTAATTAGTACCTCAGCGAGGCTCCTTCTTGGCTTGCTCGTCATCTCACTGCACGCGCGGCCCTGGCGACGGGCGAGCGGGCGGCCGCTGTTTGCTCTTCCGTGATGCCGAGATTCTCGCCTTTCGGGCGTCGCTTCACTGGCGCGCAATCAGAGTGTGTGCTTCGTGTGCGCCCCTCGGACGCACTTGAGAGTTCCTCTTGGTTGTCGTCGTCGTCGTCGTCGTCGTCGTCGTCGTCGTCGTCGTCGTCGTCTTCTTGGTATTGGCGCCCACCTCTCGGGTGGCGACGCTCCCACGCGAGCACGAGCGCACTCGTCTCGTTTCGTTTCGTATCCCGTCGCCTGCGGCGGGGGCGGACGCGACGGCCTCTATTATTTACCTGGCCAACTGGCGCGCGCTGGAATGTCGCCCTTGTGCGAGGCTCGTCTTGCAATGATGCTGTCGGCGACAAATTAGACGAATTTGATCAGCGCCCGGCAACGCCAGACTGTCACCCCATCAACACCCCGCCCACGACGACGACGACCACAACAACAACAACAACACCTCGACGTCGATTGCGCCCGTCCAACAACAACAATGGTCCCCACCGGCGCCACAATCACCACGACACCGGCGAGCCCACACCTCACGCGCACTTCCTCTGGCCACCAGCAACAGCACTCTCGCCCACTTGGGCACGCGTCGGTGTTTGTGCTCCAGTGGATGGCGCCCACAACGCTCCCTCTCGCTCTCTCACTCTCTTTGAACTCAACACACTCTCTCTCTCTCCTCTCTCTCTCTCTCTCTCTCCTCTCTCTCTCTCTCTCTCTCTCTCTCTCTCTCTCTCTCTCCACTACACTGGCCCCTCGATCGTCGTGGGCCTCTGGCGAGCTCGCGATTGCGCAACCAATAACGTTGCACATCCTCCGCCAGCTCGACCATTGCGCAAGAGTTCAATTGGTGGGCCCCATTGCGACTGCGCGCTCGCTGTCGGCCCGCGAGCACATGGCGCCCCCGCGCGCGCTCACACGCAACGCGCGCGGCCAAAAATACACCGATTGCCGAACACGTCCATAAGTCCAACACCAAACACAAGTCCTCATTTACGACACCATCAGCGCCCCATTCCCATCCCAGACCCAAAAGCGCCACCTATTCCGACTGTCTGCCAGTCATGCGATCTTTTGTTTGCTATTGTTGACCGACATCTATCGTTATCACAGTCATTAGTTCACCCCTTGGAAATGTGCATCGCAAGACTCACGCGGCCCTGGGCCCGTCACCGTATAAACTCCTGGACACGTCCACATCAGCCCGCCATCACACTGCTCAATGGCCTGAACAGCTCCAACCTGATCACAGGCACTCATGGACCCAAATCCTCTTTGTACTTCGGCACCGCCAGGACAGCCGTCACGATGGCGCCTCAGGCCGAGCTACCGCCCGTCGAGCGGCTGCGCAACATCGGAATCTCTGCCCACATCGACAGTGGCAAGACCACTCTCACCGAGCGGCTGCTCTACTACACTGGTCGCATCGATGAAATGCACGAGGTGCGTGGGCGCGACGAAGTGGGCGCCGTGATGGATTCCATGGAGCTCGAGCGTCAGCGCGGCATCACCATCCAATCGGCCGCCACCTACGTCACCTGGAAGAAACATTTCATCAACATCATCGACACTCCCGGCCACGTCGACTTCACCGTCGAGGTCGAGCGCGCCCTTCGCGTCCTCGATGGCGCCATTCTAGTCCTATGCTCGGTGGGCGGGGTCCAGTCGCAAACCATGACCGTCACCAGGCAAATGAATCGCTATGAGGTGCCTCGCATAGCTTTCATCAACAAGCTCGACCGTCAGAATGCAAACCCCGAGCGCGTGCTTGGTCAGCTCAGAGAGAAGCTCAACTTTGAGACAGCCATGCTACAGATACCCATCGGTCTGGAGTCCAAGTTGTCGGGCATCATCGATCTCATCAGAATGGAGAGCATTTATTTCGAGGGCGCCGCGGGAGAGCTAGTGCGACGTGTTGAAGATATTCCCAGTGAGTACGTGAAAATGGCCGAGGCGAAAAGAACCGAACTCATTGAATCCTTGTCAAATGTCGACGAAGAGCTGGGCCAGCTGTTCCTCGAAGACAAGAAGCCCACTAATGAACAAATACACGAGGCCGTGAAGAGGAGCACTCTGGCCAGAAAGTTTGTTCCAGTCATGCTGGGCTCAGCGCTCAAGAACAAAGGTGTTCAGCCGCTCTTGGATGGCGTTATCAGCTATTTGCCAAACCCATCTCAGGTCAAAAACTATGCCATCGACGAAACTCAAACTGCTGAAAGTGGTGATGATGAGGTCGAGGACGACGGAAGTCCCAAAAAGATGAGCGCTTCAGCAAAACTAAAGAGAGGCGCTAGAAAGCAAGAGGTCAGCCAATTGTCTGATTCCCTCATGAAAACTAAAGCTAAGAAAACATCTAATCAGAGTCAAGTTGCCAGGGTTTTGTGCAATTCCGAACGAACCGATACAAATCCGCTCATTGCTCTTGCATTCAAACTAGAGGCGGGCAAATTCGGACAGTTAACTTATATTAGAGTTTATCAAGGTTGTCTCAGAAGAGGTGATTTTGTGTACAACACAAGAACCGGTATTCGCACTAAAGTTTCACGTCTAGTTAGGATGCACTCGAATGAAATGCAGGACATTGAGTCGGCTTACGCTGGAGACATATGTGCCTTGTTTGGTATAGATTGCGCCAGTGGAGACTCTTTCGTCACCGATCCAAGTCTAGAGCTCTCGATGGAGTCAATCTATGTGCCTGAGCCTGTGATCAGTATGTCCATCAAGGCGAAAGACAAAAAGTCTGTGGACAACTTTACCAAGGGTATCAAGCGTTTCACCCGCGAGGATCCCACACTTAGATATCACTATGACACAGAGTACAAAGAAAGTATCTTATCTGGAATGGGAGAGCTTCATTTGGAGATCTATGCACAACGCCTGGAGCGTGAATATAACTGTCCGGTGGAGCTAGGCAAGCCAAAAGTGGCTTACACTGAGAGCATCCTCAAGCCTTGTACCTTTGACTATTTACACAAACGACAGAGCGGCGGCGCGGGCCAATATGGTAAGGTCATCGGTGTGGTGGAACCGTTGCCGGCTAACCAGAACACAAACATAGCGTTCAGCGATGAGACCAGCGGGCCAAATGTGCCCAAGCAATTCGTCCCCTTCATTGAGCGTGGCTACCGCAAGATGTGCGAAAAAGGTCCCGTGACGGGTCACAAGATCGCTGGTATCAGATTTAGACTGCAAGATGGAGGTAATCACCCGGTCGATTCTAACGAACACGCCTTCACGGAAGCCGCTTACGGTGCCATGCGTCAGGTGTTCGAGCACGGCACTTGGGCGGTGTTGGAGCCCATCATGCGTGTTGAGGTCAGCGTGCCGTCAGAATTCATTGGCGAAGTGATGTCGTTGATGACCCGCAAGAGCGCTGTGATCACAAGTACTGACGAACAGAATGGCTGGTCGGTGTTGTCTTGTGAGGCGCCTCTCTCGGAAATGTTCGGCTTCTCGTCGACGCTGCGATCTGCCACTCAAGGCAAAGGCGAATACACTATGGAGTATTGCCGCTACACTCGCGCCAGGCCTGAGATAGAGACTCAACTCAAGAAAGAGTCCGAAGAGATGAGCGGAAGGGCCGACAAAGCTAAGGCCAATTCGAAGAGGTAGTGTGCCTGTGGTGATGTTTTTGAACCAACAAAATGAGCATCCAGATAGATGACAAGTTCCAAATATGTCGACCATACTGTCGTGTCGCCGGGCGTTTTATTACTTTTCTCAGTGTTACTTTTCTCTAACTAGGTCTTGTTCGCGTGACAGTGGCAGTCTGCACCATGAGACAGGCTGGCTAATTAGTATCGATCGCTATCAGTAATCGTTATTGGCGGAGGTGTCCGAGAGTAGAAATCTTCTACCTGGAGCCTCTTTCTCGGCGGCGCGCGGCGAGGACGGGCTGCCGGTGTCGCGGCTGACGTCAGCCGGCGGCGGAGGGGTGGTCTCCTCCAGGATGTTGGCCGCCTCCCGCAACGCCGCCGCAAATCCCTATTTGGCACTGGTCGAGGAGCGGCGTGACTGGACCGACTGAGGCGTCAGAGCCGACCGGGTGGAGACGGCTGTGGAGACGCTCGAGCCGACCCGGGAGCCCTGGCCTTGGCTGGTGGCGGGGTCCGTGTTCGAGGACGTCTGAGATGCCGGGCTAGTGTTGGCTGACGAGCTCACCTGCCTCGATAGATTCGACTTGACGTGACTACCCATTGCGCTGCCGGCCTGGCTGTGGCGACTCTTCTGGCCAGCCATTGTGCTGCTGATGAGGGTGCTGCTGGCCATAGTGCTGTTGGCCATGTTGCTGCCGCCGGCCATGCTCTGGGCCACCCGATTCTGCGTGCCGCCCGGCCGACTGGCAAGCTGAGACTCGAGCGTGGAGCCCATTCGCGAGCCGGCGGTCGAGCTGTGCGCGCGGCTGGCCGTGCTCGAAAGTGTCGACTGGATGGCACTACTTCCGGCCCGGCTGAGCATCGAGAGGACGCTGGCGGCGCCGGTGGCCCGACTGCCGGCCGCCGACGAGTCGAGGGTGGAGCCGAAGTTAGAGCTCGTTCGGCTGCTGGCGGCCACGCTGCTGTGTCGGCTGTGCACGTTCGAGCCGTGCGAGGGCCGCGACAGACTCGAGGCGGCGCTAGATATGTTCTCGCCGGGCCCGGCCAATATCTCGGAGGTCTGCGACAGGTAGCCGCCGATTGTGCTCGCCGGCGTGCCGCCCTCGGCGCCCGCCTGACTGCCTGGCGTCGTCTGGCTAGGCGTGGCCTCGCCCGGCGTCTGGCCCTCGACGGCCGAGCCCTGGCCGGCATTGGAGCCGCCACCCTCGGGCGGCACCTGCGAGCCCTCGGCCAGGTCGGCGTCGGCGTTCGACTTGCGCCGGTGGCCGGCGCAGCCGAGGATCATGTATGAGATGCACACGACCAGGACGCCCACTGATATGATTAGCTCTGTTAGCTCGCCTAGGGCCATTGTGATGGCTGGAGGCGTCCGGCCGCCAAATAGTTGTCTGTGTCTCTCTAGGACAAGTCTGCCTAGTGCTACTTCGGCTGCTCCTCCCGCTGCCGCTCGCTGGAGACCGGATTCTGTTTATGTTCACCTGATTAGTGTATCTGCTGCGTGTGTCGGTGCCTAGCCGGTGAGGAACTCTTCGTTTAAGCCCCAGTAGAAGACCAAATAATCAACATTCGGACCTCAGGCGTCATCGACATCGCCCGTTGAGCGGAGCGCAAAGTCGTTGAGGTTGTTTTCTAAGGCCTCTCAGCCGAGCAGCCGACAGAAGAGCAGCCTTTTTTTCGCCACCTCCATATCGGTCCAACTTTTGAGGCGCAGCCGACGTCAGATTTACTCACTGGAGCTCTGGGCAATCCCGATTCAACATGAGCTCAAAAAGTGGACCAACGGATTGATTGCAATCCCCTTACTCATTTCATTAATTCACCGCGCATCTCTTGAATATCCCTGCGCAACATCTCGCATAGGCTGCGTCTTCGCGCTCGAAAGTGCACGTGCGCAACGAGCCAGACAACAACACGTTTTGTTCTTTGAGCTTTATTGTTGATCCTCATCACCCCACACCTGGCAATCAAATGCAAATTCATTCCCTGAACTTTTTTTCTTGTTAGTGATCTACCTATTCACCATGGCCTCCGACACCGGGCCATCAGAGACGATGTCCATCGAAGGCAACGCTTCCCAAGCCCACTCATCAGCTGATCTCCAAGACGAAGCCTCGAGTGAGACCGTCTCATCGAAGGGAGCGAACAAAAATTCCACCTGCCTCATCGTTCTCGGAATGGCGGGCTCTGGCAAGACCACCTTTGTGCAGAAGCTCGCCGAGAAGCTCTACGAAGACGACACGCCTGGCTACCTGATCAATCTCGACCCGGCCTGTCATGACATGCCTTATCCAGCAACCGTAGATATCAGGGACACTATCAACTACAAGAGAGTCATGAAGGAGTACGAGCTTGGACCCAACGGAGCCATCATAACATCGCTGAATCTATTCACGACCAAATTCGACCAGCTCGTCAGTTTGATCGAACAAAAGAGTCATATCCACAAATATTTTGTACTAGACACGCCCGGCCAAATCGAGGTATTCAATTGGTCAGCCTCGGGAATGATTATCACAGAATCACTCGCTTCTCAGCTACCGACAGCTATTGTTTTCGTTATGGACACAGTGAGAAATAGAAACCCATCCACATTCATGTCCAACATGCTCTACGCGTGCTCCATACTGTATAAGACCAAATTACCTCTCATAGTTGTGCTCAACAAAACCGACCTGCAGTCTCATGACTACATACTTGAATGGATGACTGACTTTGAGAAGTTTCTCGAAGCGCTCGAGGGCGAGCGAGACTACACATCAAATCTCAACAGGTCCTTGGCGCTCGTGCTTGACACCTTCTATTCGACTCTCAAAACTGTTGGATTATCATCCTATACGGGCCAGGGTTTTAATGAATTCATGATTGCGGTTGAGGAGGCCCACGATGAGTACCTAAGCGTGTACCTAAAAGAACGTTCTGCTGCCAACCAGTCAACGAAGGACATGGCAATGAGTTTGTCCAATTTGGAGCTCAAAGACGGAGCTATTCCCGAGGAGGAAGAGGAGTCAGACGAGGATTTGGATCTTGGAGAGCCTGAGACGGCTGGTGATTCCGTTAAAAAGAGGCCTGCCTCGACTGTTCGTTTTGTAGACGAACACGCTGCTGGCGGTTCATCATAATAAAGAACTTGACCAGTCGCCTCAGGCCATAGAGGTAATTGTCATCTTTGTTCAGAGCTCCGCTCGTGTGGATTGATGTACCACTTCCACTTCTGCTAGGACCCTCCGGTGGTGCATGTGAGTGGAATACATGAGCGAAGTCTATCATCCCGACACGGACACTTTGGCCCAGTCTGGTCAGTGCACTCTGATGGTTTTCCTTCTGCGAGGGTATGGCGGTATTATCATATACGAACAGGAGGGATGACGAGTAGAAGCGGAATTGACTCTCATTCTTTGTCTCGAACCACTCCAGCAGATGTTCGAGCCTGTCCAGCATCTTTCCAATTACAACAACCTTGCGGTCTGTGGCCTGTAGAGGCTCAAAGAAACTCTCTATGGCTTCGAATACAGATTCTTGTGTCTCGAGACTCCTACCCCACGACTTGTCTCTGAACATGGAGGTGGTTTTCATGCCGAGTATCCGAAAGCCAAAGTCACGAACGCGCGGATATTTCGTCAGTTGCTCTTGCATCTTTGTCTCGTTTGCCATAGGGTCATAGGTGATGCGACCTATCTTGATATCTAGAACACAGGGACGTTCACAATGCGCTTGCAGATCTTCCATACATATGTAGTTGTCTTGAGAGAATGTGCGCGAGCATCTCACCTTTGCCTCGAGATCATTACCATAACACGGGCACCAGAAAGTATCCGAGTACAGGTTCTCAAAGTATCGAGACCGACGCTCTTCGTTGACTGCGAAGTCATTGGCATTAAGAGTTGGATGATAGATACCTATGAAGTTGGGAATGTTTCGTCTCAAACTTCGGAGTGTCTCGGGTTCAATAAGGCAGTCACATTTCTTTGATGGGTCGGTGAGGAGCATGAAGTCGCGGTAGTATAGCGTCTCAGGCTTGTTGTCACGTTCAAAATATTTAACAAGCTGGTAAAACAGGTGCTCTCGCCTACTACGAACGCACTTCGGATTGATTGGCTTCAGACAGTGATGAGAGCCACTCTGAAGGAATCCTGAATGTCCGGCCACCTGGAAATCACTTGAACCGGATGAGACGAGCTCACCGATGTCGAAAGTCTTTGGTTGTATGAAATTGCGCCTACAAAACTCTTGATAGTAACTGAGCTCGACAATATTGTGCGGACCAGGCACATGGGGATCCATTATTCCTTGCTTCGCGCTGGCTGAGTCACTGACCTTTGTTACAAAGGTCGATATAGGGTAGACCGAGCGGTTTTGGTAAATTTCTAAGGTTACCTGCTACCTGAGTTTCAAAGTTTAGTTTGTTGGCCTAGAGAGAGAGAGAGAAGTTTCACTCTGATTAATAGTGCTGGGGTTATGTCGAAATGGTTGAAGGCCTCGCCATGAGCTGACTACTTTTGTTTCTAATCGAAAATGCATAAGTATTTGTATTGAGTTCGATTATAGTGACCTGAAGAATTTGTAATCGTAAGCCCGAACATGGTCACAGTTCTGCGGTGCGAGCGATGAAAGAGAGTCTTATCAGGGTATGAGATCAATATTGATTCGCATCATTGCACAATTTGACTTGCCACTCAACGTGCTGCCTGAAGCGGCCAAATGCTAGTTGTGACGTTCTCCTAAGAAGTCAAGAGTTGCCTGATACAACGTCGAGGCAAACCTATGAGACTTATCTCTCATTGAGTGGCCTGATGCCAGCCAAGGAGGTAGAATGTTCTTGAAGATCTCAAAAGGGGGGCTTTATGGGATCTGGATTTGGCGAGATGAGTGAAAACAGACTAACAAATAACATGTTTTCGGAATAATTTCGTTGACATGTCCGAGATCACT
>SNVD02011536.1:0-11125 GCA_013180625.2 Boswellia sacra
AATCATCACATCTAGAATTCATCCGGGGTATGAAAGAACTCTTTGATATTTGCAACGAGTTCCAATGCATTAGCCGGGGATTTTCTTCAGGGGCTTGCGAGCGATCTGAGGCTACGACATGCCTTGACGCAGAAAATCAACTCTCTTGAGTCGAACGAAAGCTGGTCTTTTTCTATCAAGCTGAGGACAGTAAGTCTGCAGTGCCGCTGGTCCAATATCTCGAAAGCGAGTGAGACATTGGTATGACCTTTCTGGTTGTGATGTTTGTTTATCATTCGCTGCGCGGCTAGTCAAGTTCAACTATAGCTAGATGAACCCCTTCCAACTGCACGTTACTGTGAGGCAGATTATGATTAGTAGATCCTTGCTAAAATAGCATCGGATGCCTCTTCAATGAGATGCACCGGCATGATCGTCGAGTCATAGCTCTGCTTTCTTCGAAATTCACTGATTGTCCAGTTTTGATTCGCTCAACTCAGTATATGGGAATGCACTGCGCTTAACTTTGCGAGATCGAAGCAGACTTTACCAATAGAACTGAAATGAACTCGATGAATGCTAAAAGGTTGTCTGTGCGCATCTGAGTCATGGAAAAGTCGTTCGATAGCATTCGGCCTATTAAATAGATCGCAGTATATTGAAAGCCGCCGATGTTTGATCGTGGAGACGAGCGGTGATGCAACACCAATATCAACAACAACCACGACTAGATCATTAGGTTTAGTTTGTGTCTGGAACGCATTGGGAACTACGTCGACAACCGCATCTGAGATCCTACCCAGAACTTCAGTCTAGAGACTAAAGGCTTGAGTCGTGAAGGTGCTCTGCACGACCGCTGCCATGGTCAGTGCGCTCCGCCTACGCTTGACAGCAAACAGGTGGAGCGCCTGTTAACCGGCGGACGCATAAACAGTTGTAGCCAGCGCATTGGTCACTCTCGCTCGCCTTCGGATTGGGCTCGAAGGAGTTGCGCGCACTCACCGACTACGATGTACGCAAACTCGGACAGCAAGAGTGCGATGCATTGTAAGGCAAGTCATGAGAAGAAATTGAGACCGACTCAGCGCAATAGGAATTTCTAGTGCGCGCGTAGGAGGAACAACAAAAGAACGCCAATGTTGTTGGAGTCAGACATCTGGAACCAATTCATTGTTCGCGCAAGCCACGAACAAAACATATTCGTTATGATCTCATTATTAGCACTATCACTATTCTTGCCACTCAACCCAGTCATTCCATCAGCAAGGAAATCAAATTGAGAGAATTTTGTTTGTATCTGTTATCCAATAAGATCATCGCAACCCGCTTATGACTTAATTCATTTGCGGGTGCAAATCAATGAGATATAGCGCGAATCTTAAGACTCGACCATCGATTAGAAACTCTACACTGCCTTGTCATCGCATCTGCCAGCTCTATAGACGGGCCACCTTAATAGTAGATAGAATTTTATTCAGATTGTTCGACACAGAATGTCTCTTGTACTTAACGAGTCCGTTGTATTAGCAAAGACACGATGCCAAGATTTAAAATCTGTCATCAGACTTAACTGCTGGGGTAGTGGTATCAAAGATGTCTCACTTGTACGACAGTTGGTCAATGTCGAGGTTATTTGTCTATCATGTAATGAAGTAGCGTCTTTGGAAGACTTCGGATATTGTAAGAAGCTTAGGGAGTTGATCCTGAGAGGCAACAAAATCAAAGATATCGCTGAGATTGCTCATCTTCAGAAGCTGCCGGCTCTCACAAGTCTGTGGCTTCAGGAAAATCCCTGCGTCGACAATACTTACAATTACAGAAAGGTTGTGCTGAAAGCTCTACCACAACTTAAAGTACTCGACAATAAGCCGGTAACTAAGGAGGAGTTACGCGAGTTGGAAGACTTGGGCGATGAAATTTACGAAGAAGTACCCTATGAATCCACTTCTTCACACAGTTCAGGACCGCAATCGCATACCAACAACAGTATAACCAAACAATTTAGTCAGCCCAACACAGAGTATCAACAAGAGATTGCACAGCAAGCTGTTAGCGAGTCACAGCCGGCAGCTACTGCCAACACCACAATCCATGATCAATCTGTCAATGATAGTAACCTTTATCAGCCGACCCATGAAGTGATCAACGAAGCCATTACATGTCAGTCTCAGAGCGTATTCAATGACTCGATAACAAGCAGCAATCGAGCATCTCGGCTTCACCTTCAAACTCGCTCATCTCAGGGGTCTATGACCGCCCTCAACGGGAGCCATTTTCAATCATGGGCGGGCAGCAACAATAATAATAATATGAACATTCTACCAAAAGGCGGTAAAATAAGTAAGTCCAATATCCTGTCAGCTGTGTTATGTCTTGTGAAAGAACTTGACTACAGCAGTTGCGAGGTTGTTGCCACAGCCATAAATTGTCGCATGGAGGAGACTCTTCAGTGATCTAGCAACTAAGTCGCGAATCTTGATCTTGCGCGCTTTGTCACTACGAACCTGTCTTTGGAACTAATAAACGTCATCTTGTTATCTGAGTATCACTCAGGTAACATGCAGCACGAATAGAACTTCAATGTAACAAACAAGCACAACTGAACTGTTGTAACTACTATGACAGTTACATTTATCAGACACCCGCATGTTAGAGAACTCTGACAACGAAAGTTCGATCAAACATAGATACCCGTCCGTTAACTAGATTAGATCGCGAGCGCGTAGTTGTAGAGAACAGCTTCCCGTCGTTCCATACTTATCATTATTCCACCCTTCATTGACCTACTCGTTACAAGGATGTTCATGTGTGTGACACCAAGTAAAAGTAATCTAATTTTTATTCGATCCAAAATAAACTTCATTTGTTGAACAATCTTGCTTTTGAAGCGAGCTAAGCAAGTTTTAGAACTGTCACAGTGAGGCTCAACATATCGTCAACCATGTCATACTTCTACAGACTTTTAGCACTCGTGGCGATCCTTCAGCTAGCCTCTGCATTCGAGTTTATAGTTTACAAAGACGACAAAACTGCTAAGATCGAGTCTATCAAAGTCAGCGCGTGTCCAGAAGCAGACGGGGAAGACTGTGTCATCACTCTCGGCTCGAATGTCACTTATACGATAGCTTTCGAGACAGGTGAGTATTCTTAGGAGATGTCGAAGATCTGATATGAACTCTAGATTCTAATCAATGAATACCCATTTATCTAGTGAGACCATTCAAAAGAGCTATTTTACAGATTGGTGCTAGAGAAGCAGACCAATTTAATGACTACTCATTTAGCTTGGCTTGCGACTATCTCGGGCTCAAATGCCCATCCGAGGGTGGTCAAAGACAAGTCCTCACGAAAGTATCTGAAGCCAACAAAATACTACCAAAAGATCTATCCCATTATCGGCTAAGTCTATATGATGAATTGAAGAATATCATCTTCTCGATACAATTTCCTGTCAAATTTGTACATGATAAAGAATCTATTAGATAAGCTCCTATGACATAATTCTCTTAGATCATCTCATTTAATGGTATCACACACATTTTTAATGTTGCTACCTGTAGCTCTAGTCGGACTCAGCATCATCTTCATCAGTTTCGTCATCAGAGTCGGCCTCCAAAGCTGCCGCGAGCTGCTTCATAGCGGGAGTTGCTCGTAGATTCTTGAGTCTAGGCTCACTATGATCAAAGTCTCGAAACCAATCGAGGATACAGTCTTCATCTAACGCATCAATCTCGTACAACTTATATAGAACTTTAGCGAGTACGGTATCATTCAGATACTCGATATTCTTGGAGATGCAAATTTTCTCCATCTCTCTAATAAATGTGCCCCTCGAATCGGCGCTCTTGAGATAATTTAGTAAGAATAGTGAGAATTTTGTTATTCCTTTCTCCACTGTTGATGAATACTCAGAGTAACTTGTTGGTCCTCCTGTGGTAAGCTTCTCCGGCAGAATCAATAGAGCTCGCGCAAGAGTTGCGTAGACGTCATCGATACCAATGTTATATGCATGTTTCGAAGAATTCACCTCCAAAACGAGGTTCTCATTCTTGATTGCCTCTTCATAACCTCTCACTAAGCTATCTACAACCTCATTGAAGAAAGACTCGTCATCATCTATTTCTGGAACATCCGAACAACTCTCTGTTTCATCGTCGGTCTCTTGGTCTTCTTTGAGATTAGACAAGTAATCTTCCGAGTTTAATCTTGTGCAGTCTATTAAGGATCCGTTGACAAGTTCCCTCAGAACTTGGAACCTATCATTCCGTTTGTAAATAAGGTTTGTATCAAATTTTTCACGTTTCTGATTGATAGCAAATCCAAAATCGGCCATCCTCTGACTGAACAGATCGTCAACAACATGTATATAGACTGTTCCACCCAAGACCTCGTGGTTGTCGAAAGCAGCTTTTATGAGGTCAGCTTCTGAGTGGCTATCGAACAATTCAGTATAGAGGGCTGGCACATTGTTGGAGTATATGGACAGATTTGTGCTGCAGAGATTGATGTGGATTTTGACGGAGCTTCGTTCGAGGAATATATTGGATGGCACTTGAATGGACTTGATTGAAGGAATTATTGTCGGCACTGAACCAGGCTTTTCACTCTCAGCAACACGGCCAGCGACATAATGAAGTAGTAAACCTGATGCCGGGTCTGAAACATAGATCGGAAACTCTCCAAGCTCTGCTGGATTCTTGGTAAAGACATTCCTCACTATCGATGTTAAAAGAGCATTCTTATCCTGCTTTTTCAGTTTTTTATGTGATAAGAGTAAGTCTGCAAGCGGTAGATTGCCACAACACCCGACATCCATGATGACAAAGTCTGATTTAATCAGTGCTTTTGAATCCAAGTCTCGCAGACAATCACCCGTTGAGCAATTGTTTTCAGAGGAGTGAACCTGTATGGTCATCGTCACTGGCACATCTTCAGTTCTCAAAAACAGTTTGACGAACTCTCTGAGCTGGTGAACATTGTCGGGAAGGCAGCAAATGAAAATCTCATTAAATTGCTCGATCAATAACCACTCGAGACTATACTGTATGAATGGCTTCTTATTGGAGCTTCCGCCAGGTATCTTACATCCTATAGCCTTGTAATCGACAATCACAGCTTGCTTCACGTCTTCCTTCTTGGAATAGTCCATTCTGTTTCTTAGCGGATAGCAACGTGACTAAAATTACGGAGTTGTCGGTATACCATTTCAGTTGAAAATTGAGAATCCAGATAGTCACATAAATGTCCGAGAGTGGCAGTGCGACAATACTCATCGTGGCATTGGCATTCCAGTAACACCCAGTGATAACGAATCAGCTTACCACGCGCGGAGCATGCAAGCGAAAAATAAACAATGAACTCTGCCGTTCGTCCTAAACAACTTTTGCTTCAACACATGTAACACACTAAGAATTTAATGAAGAGCAGACATTTAATTTAATCATTCTCTGAGAAGACTCTAGTTTCGAGAATCAACCATGCCAGCAACACGAAGACGACAGCAACAACCGCGACCGCAACAGTCGTCGCATCCCCATCACCAAAACCAGCAGCACCAAGGATCGCACAAGCATCCACTTAACCAGACCCGATACCAAGACCAGCATGCACCATCGCATCGCCATCTAAACCAGCAGCATCACCATCAGCAGAATCAAAGCCATCACCAGAGCCATCAGCAACAACAATCACATGTCACTACACCGACAGCGACTACACCCACATCATCATACTATGCCGGTCCAAAATTCCTAACTGCACCGGTCCCGTCCATGTTACCCATGCCACCCAAGAGTTGGCTGCGTGACAGAACCTAGTGATGTCTACAAATGCGTGTATTGACTAAGATAGTATTTTAACACCCTATTGGCTACAAGAAACATTCTTGCTTTTTTGCTCAGAGCCACCAACGTCAGCAGGTTTCAGGACAGCACAAAAAATAACCCTATCATCAAACCTAGCAAATGTCTTTTGGATGGTTCTTAAAGGCGATAATAAAGACTGTACTACCAAACTCAAAATCAACATCGAGGTACGCGCATGCTCAAAAAGAATATCGCTCGCTTGATGTCATTCACATCTTCCTGAAATGCTGACCAAGACGGAAGTCAATAGATCAAGAAAGCTGATACTCAAGCATGAGATGGATAAAAATGCCGTCATGTCATGTTGAGAATAAATACAAAAACAACCTGTTGGCATTCACCTGCTAACAGATGTTGCTTTTTGATCATTCGTCTGCCACACTGACATGAGACCTCTGGTCTGATACGACTACTAACGCCATCAACATCGGCTTCGTTCGCGCACTGCCTCATTGTGTACTTGGCATGAGGCCCTCGACTCAAGACCAACATCCCGGTATAACAAGCCTCTTATCAAATGATATCTTATTGTCCATCTTCCACAGAGTGAGCTTATTACAGAGACGGAGATTATTGCGTGTCTGTAAACGATGGAAAGAATTGATTGAAATAAGCTTTCTATGGGTGACAGTCTTCAGCGCAGTGGATGCCCGGCGATGCATCTGCGATTGGCAACCATCGAATTGGCTTAGCATGAGATCTGTTGTCCAACGAGATTACATCCGGCTGCCTAAGCTATCAGCGTCTGAAATATTAGCCCGTCTTGCAATATATCTTCCCAATATAACAGCAATCGATCTTGAGTGTTGTGATATGAGCAACCGGATTATCAGAAATATCTTGAGCAGTTGTAAGAAAGTTGAACGTCTCAACCTGGACAGTTCAACCAAACTGAACTACTACTCATTTAATCTTATTGCTCAAGAATGGTCTCGACTGAGACATTTAAATCTGTCATGTTGCACTGAGGTCAACGAAATGAGTGCCGAATATCTCATCCAACATCTCGACAGCTTAGAGTCGCTCAACCTCTGTGGCACCAGAATCAACGGAAAGTGTCTCGAAAGTTTGAATCCTAATATGCTACGGTTAGACATTTCATATTGTTGGGCAGTTCAGGAAGAAGGCCTTCTGGCTCTATCGCGCGCACCCTGCAAAGACTTGATTGAATTATCTGTGAACAATTTCGACTTCGATAGATCTGAGAACTGTCTCATAGCGCTTTGCAATAATTTCAGCAGTCTCAAACATCTCCAAATGAGCATCGGACCTTGCGTGGCTCATGACTACTTCATTGATCGTCTTACTGGCAGAGGCTTTTCCCACATCGCAAAATTGAAAAGATTAGAAACACTCGTTTTGGAAAAACTCTGCATCATGGACAACGTCGCTCTGCTCGATATTATACAAGGCTGTTCAAAGTTGAAATTTCTCAAGCTCAATCTAGGCTGGCTGAATGTATGTAGTGACGACAGTTTTCGTAGGATTGGCGAGCGACTCATAGACCTTGAAGAGCTTCACGTTATGTACCCCGCAATACTGTCAGTTCAGGGTATCTTCAACGTGGTAAACTTGAACAAGCTAAGGTCATTATCGCTAGTGAACACGAACATTGACAACGATATATTCAAATTTATTCAAGAGCTTGAGGGACTGAATAAGATAAACTTTGATGACTGCCGTAAGATAACATTACGAGGTCTCAACCATCTCTGTCGTATAGCATACAAGAGACCTAATGCTAAAATCTACGCCAGCTTGCTCGGTACTGGCATACCTGTTGCGCGCTTGAAGGCGAGGAAAAACTTCCCGCCCAATCTGAAGGCTCAAATCAGTAATTTTAGAGCAACCAAGTACCATATGATCCTGCCACCGCCTGTGATAGATGTGTGATAATTACATGAGTGCTCAGCTATTATACAGATAGTAAGAAATGTATAAAGTTTTGTGCTTAACGTCTCTTCTTACCACTTCCGCCTCTACCATCATCGTAGGATTTTCTCTTGGTGCTCGCTCCGTTAGACTTGCGCGCGGGGCCATCGTCGAATCTGCTTGTTTTATCGGCTTTCGCCGCCTCCTCTTCAAGTTCAGACCAATCTTTTCCTGATTCCTCGCTTGAGCCCAAATCGTCTGCGGAACCACTCCCCTCATAGTCGGATTCATCCTCTTCAGTCATCTCTTCTTCGTCTTCGTCCTCATCATCGTCCTCAGAGTCATCTTCGCTTGGACTGTACTGATCGTCCTCGTCTTCCTCGTCATCCTCCTCTCCACCCTCTTCATCCTCTGCATCGCTGGCTAAGAATCCCCATCCATCTTTTTCGAAAAAGCCATCGAGATCTTCGCGTATAGCTTTCATTAGTGCAGGCCAGTTGAGGTTTCCCTCTCCTGTTGTGAATCGGATATCACACCTGTCAAGCCAGTTTTTTATATCCTCAAGCTTACACATCTCAACTGCTGTGATACTCATAGGTTTTATACTGTAGTCCTTGAATATTATAACGAGATCAAAATTTTTGAGCTGGAATGAGACTCTTTCGAAGTGCACCAACTCGATATCGCTGAGAGTAATTACTGTTGGATCTGGATCTGTCAAGTTGACGAGTGCGTTGGGGGTAGGTTGCAATAGAACGTTACTCTTCTTGGGAACCCCGTAGAAGCCTAGTTCTCGTATAGGAATCTCGAAGGAGACTTCTCCTTTCGTGGCCGTTTCCACTTTGTCACAGAATGATTTGAAAGCTACTTTGAGTTTGTTTCTCAGTTCTCTCTCTGCTGCCTCAGCTGCGTAATCATCTCTATCATGCATGTGCTGACGCTTCCCTAAGTCAGTCGTTATCTCACCAACTTCTGTATAGAACTGTATGTCAAATTGCTTCTTCTTGTTGATAATGATTGGGCTTTTCAGATTGAAATGCAGTAAAATGATCATTTCACCATCACAAGGTTGATAGATGGCGTGCTTGATGTTGTTGTAGAGTATATCGACCTTGTCATTCTTGATTGATGTGAAGCGGAATCCGTTAGCATGTGCCTCCAAAGTTCCTGAGATTCTCTTCTGATAAATGTTTGGTCTGATGTAGAGATCCTTAAGCTTGGGTCCGACTTTGTTTGAAGATATGACGAGTGTATCTTGTTTGACGACACCCTCTAGCTCTTTCTCTTCGTCTACGCGAGTTTTGAATTTCTTCTGGACAGTCTTGATAGCAACGAATGAATCATTAAGATTTTGTGCCGGAGAATTGACTTCACCCTGCTCTTTAAGAGCGTAACTTCGATATGTTAGCTCTTTTAGGAAGGTTGCTTCAGCAGTGGGGAAGCCCTGACCCTTTTCGAGAGTCGATCCAGGGAAGAAAAAATTGATGCGGAGATACAAATAGTCCCCTTCTACGCTAGTTGAGACATTCTTGATCGTAGATATATGGAACGGCACAGGAATGCCAAATACTGGTAGAATTACAGCTTCATTTTTCTTATCGACAAATATTTTCAAGTCACTGATCTCGTTCTCACGAGGAAAATCTTTCTGTGATCTATATGCTATAATGGATTTCTTGACCTTTTGCTCAACTCTCTCACCACCACTTTTGGATAGACGAGCCTTGGCAGCTTCATTTAATTGCAGCATCAACTCACGTTGATGCTCACGCCGTTTCTCATCGTTGTATTGATCTTGCCGAAGTCTATCCTCAAGAACCCTGCGTCTAGATCCTCCTCTCAGTGTCTCGGTTATGATAGCATCATTATCAGGTTTGTCTATTTCATTGTTCTCTTCATCTTCCTCTTCCTCACTTCCGTCTCCCCTGAGCAGTACCATAGTTTTAGTCAATTTTCGTTTTTTCTGTGTTAATAGATTTGCGGGCTCATTCAAACCTCTTACTATTACAGTGTCGCTCACGAATAAGGAATAGTTTCTTGATTTCGGGTCGGTTTCTGAGTTATTAATCAAATCTGCGAAGCCGGCTGAGATTATAAATGTCATATTCTTCTTCGCTTTGGCGTTTGTTTTCGGTCCGATGACGAGTTGACCTTCTCTGAAAACAATCCCTGTCACGAACCCAAAATTCTTGGTGAGCTTGTCTACCAACTCTGGTCTTTTAGATTTGACAAATTCAATTGTGGAATTGTAGAGATCAGAGAGGACAGTTCCGTCTGAGAGATTGTTGATGATATGGTCTAGAACTTCGAGTAGGAACTCATAGTTCTTTTTTTGCTCTTCTGAGGGATCAATCATGAGAGTTCTCGAGATGTTTGAGCAATATCTATGGTATCTGATACCAAGACTGCTTATTATAGTGCCATAGTGGATGTTGTCGTCATTGCTCTCTGTAGAGAATTTCAAGCTATACTTGCCTCCGGACTGTATGATTGGTATGTAGCATGTGTCAACAAGATTTGCATCTAAGCCTTCTATGAAGCGTCCGGCATCTTTTGTGATAGCATCATTGAGCTTTGCGGAAAGCTTCTTATGTGGAACTCTTTTTTCTTTGTCGATGATGGTTGTGAGTTCTTTCACTAAGCTCCGTGAATAAACAGACTCTGTTGCGTTACATGCTTTTTGGATAAGTTGAAGCTCAGATTCTTCTTTGATTGACATGATGTAGGCCAAACCAGCACTGACATCATGACGTTCAAAGTTATTCTCAGCCTTGAAGATTGTTTGCATGCATTCTTGAAAGAAATCTCCAGGAAATTTGTCCTTGGAGAAAACTCCAATGTCCTTACCATAAGACCTAAGTTGGTTCAAGATCTTATCAAAGTTGGCCTTATTGGAGTCGTTTTTGTCTCTAACTAACAGTTCAATTGGTGGCACTCCGTCTTTGCTTACTGATTGAAGGGAGCGTAGAAAGTCAATCTTCTTCTTGGTTGCGAGAAACATCATCGACTTCTTCGAGAATATCATCAGTATATCGGGTATCTCTATCTTGAAAAGCCATTCTTGTATTGACAGAGACTTCGAATATTCAAGACCATCCGAGAGGCCGACAACGGCAACGATGGCATCCACCTTAATCAAATCATCCCAAGAGTCGTAGACGCGTTTGACTCGCCGGTAGAATGTGTTGACGTCTGCTTGCGGAACCACACTTACCATTTCGTTTGATTTTGAGCCAGGGAGCTACGGGAGTATATGAATCTATGAATATATTTGTAGCTATACCGAATATATATATACATTTATATCGATGCTGAGTTGTGAGAGGAGTACATTTGTAGCCATAGAGCGATTGTAGTTCGAATAAATAGCACGACGAAAGATCCCTACCGATCTTAGAGCCCGTGCGAAA
>SNVD02011537.1:0-11164 GCA_013180625.2 Boswellia sacra
GGACAATTATTATTAACATAGTCCAATCCAGTCTTTGTCCCCCTTCCCAAACGCCCCCTGAGGTTACTCTGTCAGCGCTACAGTTAATAGGCAAATTGCATCAAGTAGTAACTTCTCGCTAATAACCATAAAAGTTTAAGACAACAGAAGACTACGTCCAACAGGTTTTGGCATAGTCAAATAATAATAAGTTAAATGGAAACTCATATTCAAAATATATGAAATTTATGAAATACATTATACTCTCTCCTCTCCCCCAACTCTCTGTCGCAGTAAAAACTTTCTTCAACCCCTTCCATCCTAGGCATTCTTCATCTTTTCATCCAGGTTGGGCGTCGCCTAACATACATAAGGTTGATCAGTACAACCGAGTCATATCCTTATGTAGCAAGGCACATGGATGGGAGGCAGATGCTTGGCAGGATTCCGAAAGAAAACATAAAAAACAATCTGAAGGCGCGCTTTCAATTACTCGCAATGGGTTGTGTTCCAGCCCAGAAGCAGTAGTTTCGCCGCCCAATTATTTTCGACCCCAAATTAGAGAAGTCATGGATATTATGCATACTTTAATAAATATTTATGACAACTAATTGTATAGGACGACAACCATATTGGCCCGTATCACATGCAGGAAGCAATGTAAAACTCGGAACGATGACCCAAAAATAGTAATGGTAGCTCCTTAACAAGTGATGCATTTTGTATATTTCACGATGTTTAACAAGAGCGCGATTGAAGTACTAACCCACCTATTACTAACCTAGCCACATCGTCCCCTGGCAGGAGCATGTACATCGATAACATATTCATTAAGTTTAAATTTATGGTGGGCTTATTGTTTAATGAGGGGGATGAGTTTCGTAGGCAAAGTATCTGCTCAACACTGGCAAAGCAGGTGTCACTGTTGGAAAAATGTCATACACTTGGAGGCTACATGGATCATATTAATTTGTGGAGATGTAGTGGACATAGGCATTAGTTAACGTACCATTAATATTTGGTTCTATTCTTTGGCATGTATCTCTACATGAATTGCCACTAAATTACAAAAGATCCTGACTGAGCACTACGACGACGGAGAGGGTGCAAGGTTACCAACAAGGGCGAACTGTTTTCTTAACAGTTGGCACTATCATTTTCAAACTAGTTTTGCAGTTACATTTTAACTGAACTTACATCTGGAGTTACTTTACATTATGTGCATGTTAAATATTGGCAAAATTTGTTGTCCGAATGTACACGACATGGATGGCCGTGTGGAGTTAACTATTTTGGGGCTAGATGGATGCCGTAAGTAGTAGAAGTTAACTGATTTAGGCCTTGCGAGCCCATTATCTTCCGCTCATATGTGAAGCCAATTCGATAAAGTTGTAAATAATGGATTCTTTAATGCCCATAGATCATGAGCGGACGTGTACTCATAAATAAATTTGCACCTTAAGTCTCCTCATATCTCGTCGTATATGTTGACCCAGGTATGACAACCCAAGAGGGGGGGTGAATTGGGTTTTTATTTATCAATACGGAATTAGAAAACTTTTCTTGAAAGATCAAAATTATTTAACTCTTTCTTTGAGAATAAACGTGAAGAAGATGAAAATAGAATGCAATCAATAGAATAGCAATAAAGAACAATCACAAGTGCAAGTAAATGTAAAGAGCATAGGGATAGAGAGAGTGCAAACTCAATTTACGTGGTTCGGCAAACCTTGCCTACGTCCACGGGCTCCTAGCTCCACGAGCTAAGCTTTCCACTACGTTGTAGAAATCTTTACAACTTGCTTGATGAACAACCTCACCAAGACTTTTTCTTCCAACTCTTGATAACACCACACCAAGAGTTCTTCTGGATGAACAACCTCACCAAGGCAACTTCCTTCAACCCCTGATAACACCACACCAAGAGTTCTTCTTGATGAACAACCTCACCAAGGCAACTTCCTTCAACTCTTGATAACACAACCCCAAGAGTTCTTCTTGATGAACAACCTCACCAAGGCAACTTCCTTCAACTCTTGATAACACCACACCCAGAGTTCTTCTTGATGAACAACCTCACCAAGGCAACTTCCTTCAACTCTTGATAACACCACACCAAGAGTTCTTCTTGATGAACAACCTCATCAAGGAAACTTCTTTCAACTCTTGATAACACACAACAAGAGTTCTCTCAAGGATAACTATTATCCTTTACAATAATATCTCACTCTCACCACAATACAAGAACAAAGATAATTTTACAACAAAAGTATAACTCTCTTCAAAGAGTAGATAAATAATATAAAAGCTCTCTAGACTTGATATTTCTCTTTCTTTTTGCTTGATAAAATGCTTCTCTTGCACTGCTTGAATGCATGGGAGAATGCCTTCTTTTATAGGCAAATGAGATGAACTTAATCAAGTGAAGACACCAACTCCAAATTTTCTGCCCACCATAAAAACCGTAATTTTGTCTTCCATTTTTGTCAATGTTCCATTTGAAATTAGAAACTCTACAAAACATAAAAGATTTTCACATTTGAATAATCTTTCCAACGCATTTAGAATCAAGTCATTTGGATATCTGTAGCTCAAGATATGGCCAAAACACCATTCGGTGCTCATGTGACTTGATTTTTCTTTCTTGTGTCAGTCCACCGAATTGAATGATAATTCTGTCAGCCTTTCGTTTGAAATTTGAATTTCTTCAAAACATAAAAGATCTGCATATTTGAATAAGCTTTAAAAAACATTAAGAATCAAAGAATTTGGATATCTCTATCTTAAGATATGGCCAAAACACCATTCGGTGCTCATGTGAGTTGATTTTTCTTCTCTGTGTCAGTCCACCGAATTGCATGTCAATTATGCCGGCCTTCTGTTTGAAATTTGAAATTTTTTCAAAACATATGAAATGTTCTTCATTAAGTCATCTTTCCAATGCCGTAAGAATCAAGTCATTTTGATTTTTCTAGCCATGTCAGCTGCTTCCATTTGTCTTTCAACTTGCATGATGATTTGGACAACCTTGCACTGAAATTTGAATTTCATTAAAACATATGAAATGTTATAAATTGAGTAAGCTTTCCAAAGGCTCAAGAATCACATCATTTGGATATCTTTAGAGAAATATATGACCAATTGATTGAACATTACTCATGTGTCACATTTCTTGAATCAAACCTTGTTCTTAAACTTTGGTGCCTTTAACATTTAGTCTTCTCCTTAGCTTCAACACTTCATTTTAATAAGCCTCTTCTTGATTTTAAAATTAATTTAATGATCTTACTCTTGCACATAAATAAACATGTTAGTAAATCTCAATTAATCAATGTGTATTGTTATCATCAAAATTATCATGTAGCCTTAGGGCTAACAATCTCCCCATTTTTGATGATGACAAACCATTGATTGCTTTAAAATATAATCTAAAATCAAGAATGAAAACAAAATCAACAATAAGTAAAAAGAATGGCACTTGTTATGAATATAAGCAATCCAACTATTTCTCCCCATTTTGTTATCATTAAAAAAAATGTAATCAAATTAACTACTCCCCCTAAATATATTCTCCCCCTTAACATATGCTATCATATTAAAGCAAAATTAAGACATATCCAACATGCCTAATTCTCTTCTAATTATGCTAAATCTATCTTGACTAAGGGGTTTAGTAAATATATCGGCTAATTGTTTATCGGTGGGAACAAATTCTAAAGAAATATTTCCTTTTTGCACATGATCTCTAATAAAATGATGTCTAATCTCTATATGCTTAGTCCTAGAGTGTTGTATTGGATTTTTTGAAATATTGATGGCACTTGTATTGTCACATTTGATGGGAATATGATCAAATACCACACCATAATCTTTTAAAATTTGTTTTATCCAAAGAGATTGTGCACAACAACTTCCTACTGCAATATACTCGGCTTCCCCGGTTGATAAGGCAACAGAATTTTGTTTTCTACTAAACCATGAGACTAATGCATGTCCTAGAAAATGGCAAGAGCCACTAGTGCTCTTTCTATCAAGAAGACTTCCAACAAAGTCCGCATCCGAATAACTAATTAGATCAAAATTATCACACTTAGGATACCAAAGACCTAGATTTATGGTTCCAAGAAGATATCTAAAAATCCTTTTGACAGCTTTAAGGTGAGATTCCTTTGGACAAGATTGAAATCTAGCACACATACACACACTAAACATAATATCAGGTCTACTAGCATTTAAATACAAAAGAGAGCCAATCATACCTCGATATTTTGTTACCTCAACATCTTTTCCTTTCTCATCTTTGTCAAGCTTGGTTAATGTACCCATAGGTGTGTTATATGTCCTTGAATAATCCATGCCAAACTTCTGAGAAGATCTCTTGTGTATTTAGCTTGATTTAATGAAGATCCCATCTATTGATGCTTGCTTTGAAGTCCAAGGAAGAAAATTTAATTCCTCCCATTAAGCTCATTTCAATCTTGTTGCTGCACTTGGAAAATTCTCACACATAGAGACATTAGTAGCACCAAATAAATATCAATCAACATAGATTTGAACAATTAAAAATCATCATTTTTTGGTTTAACAAAAAGAGTAGTATATCAACTTTTTTCATTTTCGAAAACCATTATCAATGAGGAAAGAAAATGCTCAATCTATCATACCATGCTCTTTGTGCTTGTTTCAAGCCATTAAGTGCCTTTTTGAGTTTGAAAACATGGTTTGGAAAATCATGATTTTGAAAACCAAGAGGTTGCTCTACATATACTTCCTCCATAATGTAACCATTTAAAAATGCACTTTTGACATCCATTTGATATAATGTAAAATTTTTAGAACATGCAAATGCACACAACATTCTAATTGATTCTAATCTAGCAACCGGTGCAAAGGTTTCCTCATAATCAATACCTTCTTCTTGATTGTATCCTTGAGCAACAAGTCTAGCTTTGTTTCTAATAATGGTGCCATTGTCATCTACTTTATTTCTAAAAATCCATTTAGTGCCTATAATAGAATGATTTTTGGGTCTAGGGACTAATTCCCAAACTTGATTTCTTTCAAATTGGTTCAATTCTTCTTGCATAGCCAAAATCCAACTGTCGTCATTTTCGGCTTCTTTAAAAGTTTTTGGTTCAAATTGAGAGACGAATGCAAAATTGATTAGTACAAACAGAGTTTCTAAAAGAAGATCTAGTGTGCTCATATCGACTTTGGGTGATGGGGTTTCACCAATACAAATTAAGGGATCGGTTATGTGTTGGTAATCTTTTGCGATACACTCATTAATCACTATGTGGTTTGTCTGTGGAATGAATGCGGGGTTTACTTCCTTAGTCGACATTTATACCACATTGGATATGATTAGTTTGAGTAATGTACTCGTCGTTGCTCTGTTTTATCGCTGGCCGGTTGTACATTCCTGATTTTGCCTTTCTGTCACCTCAACAATATCACCATCTAAATTCTTTGAAGAAATCACATTAGTTTCATCAAATTCAACATGCATAGATTCTTCAATAGTAAGAGTCTTTTTGTTAAAACTCTATATGCTTTACTATGGTTGGAGTAGCCAACAAAAATTCCAACATCGGCTTTTGCATCAAATTCTCCAAGGTTATCCTTAGTGTTTAAAATAAAACATTTACATCCAAAAACTTTAAAAAAATCCAATGTTGGGTTTTCTTCCTTTCCAAAATTCATAAGGAGTTTTCTTTATTAAAGCTCTAACATGGACTCTATTGATTATAAAGCATGCGGTATTAACGGCTTCGGCCCAAAAATATTTTGGCAAATTATTTCAAGCAACATGGTCCTAGCCATTTCTTGGATAGTCCTATTTTTCCTCTCAACAACACCATTTTGTTGTGGAGTTCTAAGTGCGGAAAAATTATGTTCAAAACCATTTTCATCACAAAGTCATTTTTTCAAACGCTACATTGTCTACTTCACCACCATATACAACTTCTAATGGATACAATAGAATGCCCTTTTTGATTTTGGACTCTGTTTGTAATTTTGAAAAAGCTTGTGTGGCCTCATTTTTATTTTTCAAGAATAACACCCAAGTGAATCTTGAATAATCATCCACAATAACAAAAACATAATACTTTCCACCAAGACTTTGAGTTCGTGATGGTCCAAATAAATCCAAATGAAGTAATTGTAGAGGTTTATTTGTTGAAATAAATTTCTTTTGTTTAAAAGAATTTCTCACTTGTTTTCCAAATTGATAAGCATCACAAATCTTATCCTTTTCAAATTTTATTTTGGAAGACCATCAACTAAATCATTTTTAGAAATTTGTTTGACAAAAATTGTTCCTACTGCTTCACATCTCCATTGCACCTATCCATTCACTATATACCAAATTGAAACCAGACCATCAATCATATGACCCATAGAAACTGAGTTTGTAGTCTACATGAATCATGACCATCAATATCAATTGTATAGAAATTACCACATCTATTACCAATAAATAATGTCTTATTGTTACTAACATCTTTAATCACACATCTATTAGGCTCAAAAGCAACAAAATATCCCTTATCACATAATTGACTAATGCTAATCAAATCATGTTGCAAACCATGAACAAGCAAAACATCTTTAATAATAGGTGAAGAAGGGTTACCAATATCACCATGTTCGATTACTCTTCCTTTGGCATGATCACCGAAGGTCACATATCCTCCTTTCTTCATGATTAATCTTGAGAACTTGGAGGCATCTCCGGTCCTATGCCTTGAGCATCCACTATCTAAGTACCACTTGTGTTTGCCACTCCTTTGTCTCTACAATCAACATTCAAGGAGTAACTTTTTGGTACCCAAAAGTTCTTGGGTCCTTGGGGGTTAGTTTTGATACTTTTTGGAACCCATATTTGTTTCAAATTAGGATTTCTTTTAATAGAGCAAGAATGCACTTTGTGTCCTTTTCTTCCACAATAAGTACATGAATGATTATGATTATTCCTAAAAGATGCATGAGCAAAATAATTTTTAAAATACTTTTGATTTTTATGAGTTTTATATCCTAAGCCTCTTTTATCAAAAACACACCTTTGGTTTTGTAACATAAAATTCAAATTTTTTGTACTTTTTGTAAAACTATCAACAATATTTCTTAAGTCATTATTTTCCTTTTTCAAAATAACATTTTCTTTCTCTAATTTATCAAAATCCTTTTGTTTTAAAATCTCTTTTTCAGTTTTTAAAAAATATATTTGACTTTCCAAACTTTCAAAATCTTTTTGCTTTAAAATTTCATTTTCATTTTCTAAAGCTTCATTTATTTCCACCAACTCTTCTAATTGTGTTAACATGATTTTTTGACTTCTTTTTGAAAGCATTGATTTTTGAATTTTGTTTATCAACTTGCACATGTAAATTTTGGAATGCTTCAAGTAATTCATCATATGAAAGCCTACGATCATAGTTTAGAATACTTATCTCATTTTCTCTTAAAGCCATGAAGCACATGTTTGCCATTTTGCAATCTTCTTCTTCATTCTTCTTTAAGGTGATTTCACGAGTCATGAGAGAACCCATAAGTTCTTCTAATGGTAGTTTGGTAAGGTCCTTTGCTTCTTGAATTGCCGTCACCTTTGGCTCCCAAGATTTTGGTAGACACCTAAGAATCTTTCTCACCATTTCAACATTAGAATAAGAATTACCAAGAGATTTTAAACCATTGACAATATTCGTAAATCTAGTAAACATTTCAGAAATTGATTCATCCGGTTTCATCTTAAAAAGCTCATAACTATGAACTAGCATACTAATTTTTGATTCTTTAACTTGACTAGTTCCTTCATGAGTTACTTCAAGTGTGTGCCATATTTCTTGTGCCGTAGAACAAGTAGATATTCTATTAAACTCATTTCTATCTAGAGCACAGTACAACACATTCATAGCTTTAGCATTCAAACTCAATTTCTTTTTATCATCTTCACTAAACTCTTTAGGTTCTTTAAGCATGCTTTATCCATTTTCAATTTTGGTAGGAACAAAAGGTCCTTCCAAAACAATAGACCACAAATCATAATCAAAAGATTTCAAGAAAATACTCATTCTAGTTTTCCAATAAGAGTCATCACTTCCATTAAAAAATGGAGGTCTAGAGATAGAAAGTCCCTCAACATATGAAGTTGAATTAAAAGTTGCCATAGCTCAAAATCGTTTAAGATTTAAAAAAATGAGCAACCTTGCTCTGATACCACTTGTTGACCCAGGTATGGCAACCCAAGAGGGGGGGTGAATTGGGTTTTTATTTATCAAAACGGATTTAGAAAACTTTTTTTGAAAGATCAAAATTAGTTCACTCTTTCTTTGAAAATAAAGGTGAAGAAGATGAAATTAGAATTTATCAAAGCTGCAATCAAAAGAATAATAATGATGAACAATCACAAGTGCAAGTAAATGTAAAGAGGAAAGGGATAGAGAGAGTGCAAACTCAATTTACGTGGTTCGGCAAACCTTGCCTACGTCCAAGGGCTCCTAGCTCCACAAGCTAGGCTTTCCACTAAGTTGTAGAAATCTTTACAACTTGCTTGATGAACAACCTCACCAAGACTTTTTCCTTCAATCCTTGATAACACCACACCAAGAGGTCTTCTTGATGAACAACCTCACCAAGGCAACTTCCTTCAACTCTTGATAACACCACACCAAGAGTTCTTCTTGATGAACAACCTCACCAAGGCAACTTTTCTCAACTCTTGATAACACCACACCAAGAGTTCTTCTTGATGAACAACCTCACCAAGGCAACTTTCTTCAACTCTTGATACCACCACACCAAGAGTTCTCTCAAGGATAACTACTTATCCTCTACTACAAGAATATCTCACTCTCACACAATACAAGAACAGGATAAGTTTACACAAAAGTACAACTCTCTCAAGAGTAGATAAATAATATAAAAGCTCTCTAGACTTGATATTCTTTTTGCTTTTTGCTTGATAAAATGCTTCTCTTGCACTTCTTGTCTTGCTGAATGCATGGGAGAAGGGCTCCTTTTATAGGCAAATGAGATGAACTTGAGCAAGTGAAGACACCAACTCCAAATTTTCTGCCCACCATAAAAACCGTAATCTTATCTGCCATTTTTGTCAATGTTCTGTTTGAAATTTGAAAATCTCTAAAACATAAAAGATTTGCATGTTTGAATAAGCTTTCCAACGCATCAAGAATCAAGTCATTTGGATATTTGTAGCTCAAGATATGGCCAAAAAACCATTCGGTACTCATGTGACTTGATTTTTCTTTCTTGTGTCAGTCCATCAAATTGAATGATAATTCTGTCAGCCTTTCGTTTGAAATTTGAATTTCTTCAAAACATAAAAGATCTGCATATTTGAATAAGCTTTCTAAAACATTAAGATTCAAAGCATTTGGATATCTCTATCTTAAGATATGGCCAAAACACCATTCGGTGCTCATGTGAGTTGATTTTTCTTCTTTGTGTCAGTCCACCGAATTGCATGTCAATTATGTCGCCCTTCTGTTTGAAAGTTGAATTTTTTCAAAACATATGAAATGTTCCTCATTAAGTCATCTTTCCAATGCCACAAGAATCAAGTCATTTTGATTTTTTTAGCTCAAGATATGTCCAAAGGAGTATTCGGTGCTCATGTCAGCTGCTTCCATTTGTCTTTCAACTTGCATGATGATTTGGACAACCTTGTACTTGAAATTTGAATTTCATTAAAACATATGAAATGTTATAAATTGAGTAAGCTTTCCAAAGGCTCAAGAATCACGTCATTTAGATATTTGTAGAGATATATATGACCAATTGATTGAACTTGCTCATGTGTCACATTCCTTGAGTCAATCCTTGTTCTTAAGCTTTGGTGCCTTTAACATGTAGTCTTCTCCTTAGCTTCAACACTTCATTTTAATAAGCCTCTTCTTGATTTTAAAATTATTTCAATGATCTTACTCTTGCACATAAATAAACATGTTAGTAAATCTCAATTAATCAATGTGTATTGTTATCATCAAAATTATCATGTAGCCTTAGGGCTAACAGTCACTTCAGGAATTGTTTTAGGTCATGTGGTGTCTTCTAAAGGAATTGAAGTTGATAAAGCAAAAGTGGAATTAATTTCCCATTTGCCTCCACCAAAAACAGTTAAAGAGGTTCGTTCATTCTTAGGGCATGCTGGATTCTATAGGAGGTTCATAAGAAATTTCAGTGCTATATTTAAACCTCTTTGTAACCTCTTAATAAAAGATACTTCCTTTGAATGGACTCAAGAATATCAAAATGCCTTTGATACATTAATTGGGCTTTTAACAACTGCTCCAATTATGCAATCTCCTGATTGGTCCTTGCCTTTTGAATTGATGTGTGATACAAGCGACTATGCAGTTGGTGCTATCTTAGGACAAAGAAAAGAAGGTAAGCCTTATGTAATATACTATGCAACGTAGGACTTTAATATGCACAAATGCATTCACAACAACTGAGAAAGAACTACTTGCAGTAGTTTTATACATTGACAAATTTCGTTCTTATTTAATTGGTTCTCCTACAATTGTTTACACTGACCATGCAGCTGTGAGATATTTAATGTCTAAATAGGATGCAAAACCTAGATTGATACGGTGGATCTTATTGCTCCAAGATTCAACATCACAATAAAGGATAAGAAAGGAGCCAAAAATGTCGTTGCTGATCATCTTTCAAGACTAACGACAGAGACATTAATTGAAACTTCACCTATCAATGATTCTTTTTCTGATGAATTTTTATTTTCTGTTGCTACTGTACCTTGGTTTGCTAACATTGTAAATTTTCTTGCGACAGGGAAAATGCCACCTCATTGGAATGCTAAAGACAAAAGAAAATTTTTAACTGAGGTGAAAAATTTTTACTGGGATGACCCATATCTGTTCAAATATTGTCCAGACCAAATAATGAGAAGATGCATACCCGACAATAAGGTAAGTAGTGTCATTAACTTTTGTCATTCTGAAGCATGTGGAGGACATTTTTCATCTGGAAAAACAGCTGCTAAAATCTTGCAATGTGAATTTTATTGGCCCACCTTATTTAAAGATGCACATGCATTTTGCAAAACATGTGAAAATTGTCAAAAATTGGGATCCATTTCAAAAAGAAACATGATGCCTTTAGATCCCATTCTTGTTGTTGAAATCTTTGACTGTTGGGG
>SNVD02011538.1:0-11052 GCA_013180625.2 Boswellia sacra
AGTTGCTCGCGCGCTGGATTCATCAAGCGCTATCATATTGCTCGAGTGCACGCAGTTCGATTGATTGAAACGAACATGCAACCGATGAACAGTTGTTTATCCGAACACTCCGACAACATCTCAATTGGTGTCCACATAAATTATTACGTTATCATATTGTACAAAAGATACACGTATCAGTGAAGAAATTATCTAGATTTTATCATGTTTGCTTCACGTCACGACTGCACAAGCACACATTCATCACCACTCAACTGGTATTCTATGTCCAGCGCAAAAAATGATACAGAGCTCAAGCTGGATCTGCTGATGATCGTATCCTGAGTATGACTGCTTATAGTCCGAGCGTCCTATACGGACCAGACGAACCCACAGAGGTCGGTTAATCTTTTAAACTGTCCACTAAATTACGTTCACGCCCGGGTCGCAGATGAGAAAACTATTGCCTGGCTTGTACGCGCCTGACAAGTGATAAATAGAATCATTAGACATGAGCAGTCCTGAGTTCACTCTTGACTATTGTTACTGCACTCGCATGCGCGAGGGCTCAACGATTTCCCTCAGCTCGTCGGCCTCCTATCACAAAGGTTGAGAGAGGCAGGAGACACTGTATATTGTGGCTCTTAGTGCTTTACCGACTATCTAGTTGGCTTGCTGGCAGGCATACACGCAGATCTCTATGGTGATGTGATGGATAATTGTTATGCGCAACCTCGAGCAATCGGACGAGTGCACACGAGACGTGGCGATCATTTTTCATCTTGACTGCGGTCGCATTGGTCAAGGCGGCAGGTTATAATGATGCGCGCAGTTATGCACCAACACCACCACCACCACCACCATCACCATTCCCACCTGATGGATTAAGCGAGAGAGACGGACATAGACTTGCAGAGAAGTTCTCTTTTTAAGCCACTGGTCAAGTACAAAAAAGCGCGAACAAATTGAGAAAACTCTGCCGGCGGTCGATGGCAGTCGGCGCTTTATGCCGTGCACGACTCAAGTGGATAACTTGAGCGTGCCTAGGCTTGTGTAGACCAAAGCGAGTAATGATCAAGTTCATGGGATTGCGCAAGAATTTCTCGCGCGCAGAGGCCACCAAGAATTACGCCGACAACAGTCAGGGACAAGTCTGTTTTTCGTCCCACCAACGACGGGGTTTGCGATGAATTGAATTGTCAGGAGATGATTTGGATCCAATAGCATGGCTGGCGACGACATGAGCACGCACTCAATTTAGTCAGAGATAGAGAGAGCGAGAGAGAAAGATAGACACGCAGTCTCACGCGGACTCGTATACTTTTTTGTGATGCAAACTCGTGTCGTGAGCACTACATTCAGAGAGCTAATACTATAGAGTCTTGGCGCCGACGAGGAACTCTCAACAATTGCCCAGAGACGCACGCTCATGCGGTCACGCACACAATAGGACTGCTAAGTCGCACAGCTCTCACAATTGCCCGGTCAGCATGCGAACGGCGCCAACGGTGACAATTCAATTACAATTCAATCATTCGCCGGCGTGTGTCCATATCATCACATCGAATGGGCCGCGAACATATCAATTGTTCAGCTGATGTGGTGCTCGATCACACTCTTGGCGGCGCTGCAGTGGCGCTAGTCGTGTGTGGCCGGCTGATTGATTGTTTGGGATTGACTTGCGCGCGCGCGCTTCAACAATCTTGAAGGCAGGTGCAAATTTTGACACCTCCGCGGCGACTAAGTTTCGGCTCGTGTGATTGTTGTCATTGTTGTTGCCGACAACAGCGACACTGAGCTGATGCTGTGGTCAGCCGCAACTTACTGGCGCGCGTGGGGCAAATTCAAAGAGATTGAGCCGCGGAGTCCAGTAATGAGTGAATTGGAACGACAAGGATCACACACAGACACACACACTCACACACGCACACACATAAACATACACCTCCACCTTTGCGAGACACAGACGCCACACAGAAGGTGCGTGTGAAAAATGTGCGTGTCTATGTATCATTATTTTCGATACCAGGAACCAACTGAAAGGCGACCAACGTGCGATGTTTTCATTATCATGCCCAGCGGTCCACTCGAGAGCAAGCCGTCGAGCGAAAGAAAGCAAGAGAGAAAGAGAGAGAGAGAGAGCGCGGCGCTGGAACAATTGGTCCATTAGCGCAAGCACCGCCCTGTGGCGAGTCGGCACCATCACAGACACGCGAGCTAGGGCGATACACGAGAAGTGCGCGTGGCCTGTGTTCTTGCTCATCTGATAACTGGCCTGGAGGCAGCATATTTGACACTTGTGGGCCCTAATGGCGGCGGCCTCGTGTTTGTGATGTCTCAATTACGCCCTTGACTTCGCCGCCCCGAGCTGAGTGCCGCTAGAGAAGAAAAGGAAAGCCGCCGCCGCCGCCGCCGCCGCCGCCGCCGTCACCACGAGCGCCCGTGAGTGGGCCTAATTCAATAGAGTCAAGGAGGATAGTCGGATTTTGTTCTGCCCAGGACTCACGAAGCGCGTGAGTGAGCACACCAGCAGACTAGAGCAAGTGTCTGTTTGGGTGGGACAAGGTTGCGGCTGCGGTGAGCGCAGCTCGGCTGACAAGCCGATTCAAATTGGCCACTCATCTCGCAAGGCTCGAGGGCTCGACAGCGTCGTCGGGACACACAAAGTAGAGCCGCGTGCTCGAGCCGTAAAGCACCGACGGTCGCCTACGTTTGGCCGAGCGGATTCGTTACGGCGAGTATGCGCCAGCGCGCGAGCAATCACTGAAAAGTCGCACACGACACAGCGCACACAGGTATTCGCAAGCGAGTAGGATCTTTGTGATTATTGTTGTTAACAGCAAGCCACCGCTCACGCTTGCGCAACTCGACTTGTCCGCGAGCGTTCGGCGAGGCAATCGAGCTCTCGGCGGGTGAGGGCAGGGCTCTCGTTTGACGCGTCCGATAGGCTCGACGGGCTGTCTGGCAGCCCGCGAGCGCGCGAGAAATTTGCAAGCTCCGAGGCGAGAAGTTGATGGCGCTGTAATGAGGCGCATTTGAGTGGCCGAAGTGGCGTTGTTGAGCGCCGAGCTGGCGCACTCAACGAGCATCGGGTGGAATTATTAATCGAGTGCACGCCGCGACCGCTGGCTGGCGACCAGATATCATCATTATCCAGGGCGTGTGCGTGTAAGCCAAGAGGTTCATGAATCATGCCAGCACTCAGCGCGAGTCGCACTCACACTAAGAGAGGGCCAGACAAACGGTCCGTATTGCGGCGACGCGGCCGTTCGAACAGAAGCAACAGGCGGCCTGCTCGCGACTGAGCGCCCGATTATTCGCGCCGATCATGGCGTAGGTCGCGGCTCCAGGTGAGCGCCATAATGATGTTGTCGCGCCGTTTCCATGGCGTCAGCCCGATGGCCCGCGCCAACTCGAGCGCTCCTGAATGGCGCTGAATCGACGTCATCAGTAATTGATTTTTCTCCACTTAAAGCTTAACATCTAAATCATGATTATAATAACCGCGCGACGGCGCTTACCTGCTGATTGGCCGGCGCGCGCGCGAGGCGTCGGTGTTCGTGTGATCCCGGCGATTTGCAACCGCTCAGATCGAGGCGCATATTCATTAGCGCGATGTCCAGTGTGTGTGTGCGGGCGCGCGCGCTCTATATGCGGGCGCCACGGCTGCTGAGTCAGTCGCACCTTCGAAGAACTTCCGGTCGGTCGAAGTCAGAGTCCAGATGAGGCGCGGACTTTCGAGGATTGCAAATTACCTGGCCCCAGTCGCGAGCCCTGGACATCTCATTGGCCCCAATCCATCACGCCGAGGCTCACGGCCAAGAGGCGCTGCGCGCGCACTGGCGGAGGCAAATTTAGTTATCAAGAGTGTGCCGCGCTCGTGGCCACGCACGCTCTCCCGCATCTCTTGATGACCGGTAATTAGCTTCTGGTTATGTTTCCGCAACCGGCGATTAGGCCGGCGCGGGCGGGGGCCGGGCGCACGTGTCGGCTGTGACCAAAGTGGTGGCGAGTGGGGGCGAATGTAGCGAGTCGGCAAAAGTCAGAAAGTCAAAAAGTCAATTGGAGTGCGCCAGCAGTTGGGCCAGTGCAAGCGTGCGAGCGCCCGAGCTTTTGCGCTGGGTCGCAGTAATTAGTCCGCTCGAGAGTTTGTTAGCAACAAAGTAGAGACAACAATGAGTCTGTCGTGCGAGCGCCCGCTGGCCGACTCCAGAGAGCGCGCGCGGCACGCTGAGCCCCGCCCACAGCCGAGAGCGGCGGCCCATTTGCCATCGAGCGCAGGTGACGGGCTGGTGGTTGCTTTGTGTTGTAGTCGGCGTGTCGGCGGCGTCAAAAAGAGGCGGCGGCGGCGGCTCGAGTGGAACGTGTGATTAGCTTCGACGGCGCAAAATATGGAGCGATGCAGATTGCAGGCACGAGCACACGGCGACGGCGGCGGCGGCGGCGAGAGGCCTCTAGTTAGCCTGCGGGCGCACCAGACGGCCGGTCTCGCGAGCGCAGAGACGGGCCAATGTGTCTTGAAGAGCGCGAGGAAAACAAATATGCTCTTTGAGGCGCCGACGGATGCCGCCTATTGGATTTGCGGACTCTTTAAAGTGAACGCTCGGCTACAACTCTACAGCAGTTTTTAAGGAATTTTCTTCGCCGTGGCGCGCTCGCTCTTTTGAACTCGAAACAGCGCCGCCGCCGCCGTCAATATGCGTCATGATAATGTTGCGCTGCTCTCGACGCGCCTCTGGCTCGATCTCACCTGCGCCGACGCTCGTTCAGCTGACTGGCGAATAACTTGGAGTCGCGCGCCTCCGCCTGACATGCGATCGGCCGGCGCCGAGTCGTGGCCGCCTGTGGCCACGACGAGCGCGGCTCGAATTAGCATCCCAAACGGTCGGGTATTGTGTTGCGTGTCGCGCCTAACAGGCCAATTGCGAGCGCTCACCTTTGCAGCGCACGTCCGGTTCGCGCGGTTCGCGCGGTGAGCGAGGCGGCGCCAGTCGTGCACTTTCGCGAGCACTTTGCAGGTCGTTAGTGCGGCGGCGGCGGCGACGGCGGCCACGGCCGCCCGCGATCGGCGCGAATCACACCTGAATATAATTGTGCCAATTTGATTTGATTGGCACACAATCATTCAGCGCCACACAATCGCGCCAAGAGTCGGCGCGCTGATTGTGCGCGCAACGTCGGCGAGTCACGAATTCAATTAGCAGGAGCAGGAGCAGCTGAGCCGCTCACCTGTGTCTTGGCGCGCGCGCGCTCGGCCGCCTAACAAGCGGACGCACAAGTTGTTCGGCGCGCTCGAGGTAACAACAATATAAAGGCAACTCGGTTCGGCCTGCTGACTCCTGTGGCCTATTTGCACCTCCAATTAATGCCATTAATCAGTGTGGCGAGCGCGCTCGGCGGTGCGTGCACACGGGCGCTGCGCTGGAGGCGGTGGGGTGCGCAGTGTCGGAATCAATCAGTGCAGCGAGCGGGCGGCACGAACTCGCTGGCCGTCGAGAAGCCGAGCCGAGTGGAGTCGAGTCGAGTGGAGGCCAATTTGTTCGCCAGTGGCGGCGGCTCGGCGGCGGCGCGTTCGTGTTGGCGCCGAGATGAGCGCGCCACTCGCGAGCGCCCGTCTGCGCACGAAAAGGAGAGCGCACACGCAACTGGCGCGAGATGAAAGAGACGACGCCGAGCAAATGAACCCTAATGAGTGCGCCGCCCGCTCTCTGCTGCTCTTAGATCGAATTCGATAAGCGAGCCAGCCAGCGCGCGCGGCGCGTTAATTAGCATTAATTGAAATCGTTCAAGTCTAGAGGCGCGAGCAAGCGTAGAGGATCGCGCGGGCCGGGCGCGGTGCAGCCGGCCGATAGAGCCGTCGCAGCGCACGACCGGCGGCGCCTCTGGTCGGCGGCGGGCGCCCTTGAGCCAAACGAGCCGCCGTATTGTCGGCCGCTCGGCGACTGCGGCGAGGCGGCGGCGGCGGCGGCGGCGGCGGCGGCGGCGGCGGCAACAACAATCAGTGCGCGCTCGAGTCTTCATGCTCGATTACCGAGACGCTCGGCGCGCCGCGCCGCGCCACACGCCAACGCGAACGTGAGCACGTCGTGCCCGAGCGGCGCCGTCGCTCTTTAGCCGACGAGCTGAAAAGATACAAGCAATCAAGTTTGCGAATCTTGTTTTCATATAACTGGATGACTTAATTGATTGGCGCGCGATGTTGCGCCGGCTCGTCGCCCGAGAGCAATCCGCGCGCCGAGCGCTCAATTAGGGCCTATCAGAGCTGGATTATTGGATCAATTAAAAAGTTGATTGTGTCCGCTGGCCGGCGCGCGGGCGTGCGTGCGGCCAGCTGAGTCAGGCTGGCAATCGAGCGTGATGAGTGCACGAGCGCGGGCGCGCGCTCACGGACGTGGATTTGTATCAACGGGGCGCATTTGTGTGCCCAACTCGGGCGCACACTTTCGGCCCGCGCGAACCTCATCATCGGCGACGGCGGCGACTTATAGAGCCCGCCCGTGGGCCATCAGGGAGTCGATTCGGCGAGCGCGTGATTAACGTAGTTGTTGTTGTTGTTGTCGCTGTAGTTGCGGTGTCGATGTTAGCACAACAAGCGATAAACACACACACACACAAGTCGGGCGAGCGCCGCGCGCGGCCTTCGCCACGCCACAGCCATTCGATATTTTAATCGTCCGGCCGAGAGAGCGGCAGGCCCGCCCGCCGATCGAGTCGAGCGACGCCCGCGACTCCAACTGCCGCCCCCATAGACATCGCCCTCGTCCCCGTCGTCGTTCTAATCTCGCTCGTCCAGCGCCGATTTTGTGGCGACTTATAGGCGCAGACCTGGTGGCCTGCCACCGTGGCAGCGCGCGGGGCGCGGGCGCCACCTGGCGGCGGTGCGCGTCAACTCTGCGCTGCCAAGCTCGTTGCCACTTAACGCGACGCTCACTCGGGCGAGTGCAATTAATTCTCGCGCCAGCTCGCGGCTGACTGCATATAGATCGCAATGAGAGCGCGCCAGCGCGACGGCCGCAACGAGAAGTCGTTAGGCGGAGGCGGCGCTCGAGAGTGTCTAAGTGGCGGCGGCAGCGGCGTCGCCGGCCGAGTGTTGTGCGCAATCAATTGTAAGTGTGAACTGGCGCCAGACTCTGCCGGCGAGCGCACACCGTGAGCGTTTTGGCGCCTCGACAGGGCAATTACCATAACTAACAATCTTGCAATCAGCGCACTCGCTAGTGCGCGAACGTGCGTGAGATAGAGAGACACAGAGAGGGAGAGGGAGAGGCTGAAAAGAGAGAGAGACAGACACGAGAGAAGAGAGCCACACTTGCGCAGAGAGTGCGACTTGGTTGACTGCTATTTAGCAACATTTGACTCGTCGCCGCGACAGCTTGAGCACCGGATTAACCATCGTGTTTGCGAGCGCGCGTCACTCGCGGCCCGCGGCGCAGTTGCGCATGCGATTGTCATTTGCCTCTCAGGCGCGCCGACTCTATCGACATCTTCCAGCTTCCCCCATTTCCGCGGTCGCTTTCTTGTCGAGCTTGTCGCCGCGACCCCGAGCCGCGCACTTGGTGCCAGCGCGCTCACACACTCGCACCCTCTCACCTGGAGCGCCCGCATCTGGACGGGCTGTTAATCAATTATGATGAGCTCTGCGTCGCCGACTCGTCGCGCCGGCCGCCACTTGTCAGCGGCCGACAAACAGGTGTAGGCCATTGAGCGCGCTCCTCGGCTGCTAGCTGCAACTCGCGGCCACAGGCGCGGCCGGCGACAAAACAAATGCTAATTAGACGCTAGGGTGCGCAAATTGATTGCCAAAGAGCGCCAGTGCGGCGACTCTGTTAGTTGACGAGCGCGCCCGCGCGCGCGCGCAACACAATGGCGCTAATGATCTCGCGGATCAAAGCTAGCAATCAAATCAAGGCGCAGCTTTGTCTGGCGCTCTAATGACAGCGAGCGCCGCAAGTGTGCGCCTGTGGCCTGGACCCACGAGGCTGGCCTTTGAATAATTGCTCGTCGCCCCACTGTCGCGCGCTCGTCTCAATGAGGTTACATAAAGACAAAAACTGTCCGCCTTAGTGGGCGAGTTCAGGTCGAGGCGCGAGTCGCGCGCCCGCCAGGCGTCGACAATTAGCGCGCGCGATTCCTATTAATTTGCTGCCGCGACGAGTGCGGGCGCGCCGGCCACGCTGGACCAGGCCATTTAACGGCCCCTCACATCTGCCGGCCCAGCGTCGCCCGGGCGTCGAGTCTCTTCCGGACGGCCGAGTGGCGCAAGCTCGTCGACATTTGCATAAGTCGCGCCGCCGCCGCCGCCGTCGTCGCGGTCGTCGTGGTCGTTGTCCAGCAAACGTCGCCGCTTTTCATCCTCACACCCGCCAGAGCGTTTAATTGTTGCTGTTGGTCAGCGCGCCGTCACCGTCGTCGTCGTCGTCGTCGTCGCCGCCGCCACGACGACCAAGACGAAGGCGCGCGCACTCGAAATTGTCGCGCTCGCACAGCTCGAGCGCGGGCGCTCACATAATATAATTACATTGGATACATTTGCGCTCGAGCAAAACACACTACATAAAAGATAACCGACCACGACGACGACGACGCCGACGACGCCGTCGCCCAACGAGGGGCGCCCTTTGAGGAGCGTCGATTTGCCGCCGCCGCCGCCGGAGTCAATCTCGCCGACGTGGTCGCCGTCGCCAGGCGGACGCCATTTTGGCCCATAGCGCGCGGCCCGCGTGCGACCAAACTCATCACTCGGCCCCAGTTAGCGTAACCGAAGCCACGGCCAATCGGCCTCGCTCGGACTCGACGAGACGCGCCGATCGGCGAGAGGCCGCAAATTAGCCGTCCCCGGCAACTGCTCTATCCACTTGGCCGGTGTTTGGTTAACGCTCACTAACCACGCGGCGCCAATTTGAGGCCGCGCCAGTTGCGCAAGAGGCGCGCCGGGCGCACAATTAGCTCTCGCAAGCCAGATTTTCTCCTACTCCTCGTCGGCCTCGGCTTAATCACATGCATCCGACAAGGCGGCGCCTTCGTGGCGGCCCGGCCGAAACGTCGCCCGCGCGCCGGTCACACGGCCGGCCAGCCGATTTTACGGCCGCCCAATCGGCCTGCTTGTTGCGTCTCCAAGCGCTGCCCGGTCCACTTCCTCCACTTCGACGCGCTCAGATCGCCCCCACGTCGTCCCCTCCACTCGGTGCACATCTCTTCAACAGTTTTATTGTTCGAACAAACTCGTGAGATACTTTGTCCCCTCGTCGCCAGCCCCACCGATGACGTAAGCGCTCGCCTCTCGCGAGTCTCGTTGTCTGCTCGAGGCCCATTTACGACAGGCGGACCGCCCCCGCGCTGGCGCCGGCCTCAGTCTGGACCCATCGGTCGGTCTGTTAGAGATATCAGCCCGTCCACGAGTCGGCAGTCCTTTCAGTTTGCCGGTGAAGTCGTGGTCTTCAACTTTGGGAACCAGATTGACATGGAGTGGCGCGAGTCGATACTGCGCGTTGCATGCCCGAGTGAGCTAATAATCAAAAGCGCCCTCTTGTGGCGAAAGGCCCAACTAAATCTGGAACCCCACTGCTCTTCAAAGAAACTAACCAATCCAATGCCGCCTCTGCCATCCCCCTAATTGTGAAACAGAGCGACCCAGTGAGTCCTCGACCTCAGGCTCGGGCGCAAACTTCGCCGGCAAGCAGAACGCCAAGAAGAAGCGCAAGTCGCGCACCGCGTTCACCAATAGTCAGATTTACGAACTGGAGCGCCGCTTCCGTATCCAAAAGTACCTGTCGCCCACCGACCGAGACGAGATTGCAATGAGCCTGAACTTATCAAATGCCCAGGTGATCACTTGGTTTCAGAATCGGCGAGCTAAAATGAAGCGCGACCTCGAGGAGCAGCGACGCGACATCGAGACGGCGTCCTTGTTGAATCTACACAAAACATTCTTGGAGTCCTTTCAGGCACTTAGTCAAATGAAGACACCGCGGGACGCGTGAACTATTCGGCTGGCGCCGCCACACAATGACCACCCTCACTTCACCACCATCACCACCAGCGACGGTCCCCACCATCATCAATATTTTAACATCTGTACAGTAAAGACTCCTCATGGCTTCCCGAGCTTCACTATTTAGGCATAATCACAGAGTCGCCACAGATTGCATACAGACACTCATGAAGTCAGTCATGAGTGGGATAGAGAGGAAGAGAGGTCCAGACCTTTAAAGAGACTACCGAGGGATATGGGTTACTTGTTGAGTTGCACGCACAAATCACCTTCACCATGACATCGAGAACGTATTGTAGGCAAATGTAATTTAATTTCTTTTTCTCTAACCTCTGGAAGGTTCCAAATAAACCATCCCCGAGCATGGAGACAAACTCAGCCAGACTCGACAATAGTATCCATAGATCCTCTCTGTTGTTACTCCTCTCTCATCTCTGACTCCAAAACTTCAGGTGGGCGTGTCATTGTTGATTGCGAAAAATTGAAGCCCTATTTGGCGTGCAGATGGCGCTGCGGTCGGAAGTCTGGTGTTTCGTGCACACGAAAATGAGCGCGCCAGTGGCGCGCGCCCAAAGTTCACGCGCGCTAACAACCGAGTGGCCAAAACACCCGCCCGAAAATCAGCTGTCGAGCGTTCTGGTGCGCATTTTCTTGGCGCGAGTATATAAAGCGGATTCGCTTGCCCCTCGCCAGCTCATTCGGACCTCTCTCCGTCTACAGTTCACGTCGAACTTCATTTAGCTACTACAGCACCAACCCCAACCCATCAACAAATCAGCAACATGTCTGGAAGAGGAAAGGGAGGCAAAGTTAAGTCAAAGGCAAAGTCCCGCTCGTCCCGTGCCGGACTCCAGTTCCCGGTCGGCCGTATCCACCGTCTCCTCCGCAAGGGTAACTACGCCGAGCGTGTCGGAACTGGAGCCCCCGTCTACCTGGCCGCAGTCCTCGAGTACCTCGCCGCTGAGGTTCTCGAGTTGGCAGGTAACGCCGCCCGTGACAACAAGAAGACCAGAATCATCCCCCGTCACTTGCAGCTGGCCATCAGAAACGACGAGGAGTTGAACAAACTGCTCGCCGGTGTC
>SNVD02011539.1:0-112028 GCA_013180625.2 Boswellia sacra
TTAGACATCTATACATACGGCATAATTGTCATGTGCGAGTTATTGAAAATAAGTTTTTAATACTTTAATAAATAAATGCATTTGTTACATAATAATTATAATATGATCAGATATTCATATTATAATTATTATGCAACAAATGCATTTATTTTTAGTAAATATTTTTTTATTATTTATTCCTTTTACAAATGATAATAATTAATATTTAAAATATCTTGACAAATGCAAACCATAAGTTTGTAATAGTTGTAATTTAATAATTAAATATCTATATATATCATATTTGTTATTATAAGAAATTGAAAATAAGCTTTTCTAATTTGATCAGTAAATGATTAATTATTCATATTATAATCATATAAAAATGTAACAAAATTTTATTTATTTTCAAGTATAGAACGCCTTTAAATTAATTATCCATTTTTTTTATAAAAATAACAATTATTAAAAATATTTTTTACAATTATAAAAAATATTTTTTTCATAGAAGTAATTTAATTATTAGACATATATACATATACATATGTTACAAGTATCATATGTATTAGGAATTGAAAATTAGTTTTTGCCATTTACCAGTAAATGATTAATTATTCATATAGTAATCAATATGTAACGAATGTATTTATTTTTTGTTATAGAGTTCATTTTAATTATTTATCTCCCTTAAAATAAACTCTAACAATTGTTTAAAATATCTCAATAATTTACTCAAAGCTATACAATAAAAATTGAAAGTATAAGAAAAATATACTGTCTAAATAATATACTTTATAAAAAAATAAAAAACATAATTATAGGCAACATTACATGATTATTAATTAATTATTTATTTATGTTTATTTGACATATAATTAAACATTGAAAAATAAATTAGAATTTTAGAAGTTGAATTTTTTTTTCAATCTCATTTTCATCAATTAAAAATTAGTCATAGTAATAAGTTTATCATAATTGTAATTTAGTAGTTACACATATATAAATCACACATAAATTAGATTATATATAAATAATTAGCAATAAATTTTATACTTGATTATTGGATTATGAACGATTCATATCTTACACACACACACACACACGCACACACACAAACACACACACATATAGAGTTTATTTTAATTATTTATCTCTTTTACAAACATTCAATTTAGAATACCTTAATAGTTTTTCACATTTAAAAGCATTAATGGAATCACAAAGGGTATTTTTTTTTTATAAAAATTTATATGCATATACAAATGACCCTACTATATTTAAAAATTGTCAAATTAATTTAAAATCAAATTAGATTTTTAATACTTTCTTTATTCTTTTTTTTTGGTCATTTTTTAAACAAAGACTTATATATTAGATAGACCACAAACAAAGAGAAGAAAAGAAAAGAGAAAAGCTATTAAGTTTTAATTTAAAAAAATTAACTTTTTGCGAGGAATTTTTTCCCGCAAAAGGTCATATTTTGCGAGGAATATATATTTTCGTCACAAAATATCCAGTATTGTCACGTATGTTGACCCAGGTATGGCAACCCAAGAGGGGGGGTGAATTGGGTTTTTATTAATCAAAACGGATTTAGAAAACTTTTCTTGAAAGATCAAAAATTAGTTCACTCTTTATTTGAGAATAAAGGTGAAGAAGATGAAATTAGAATTTATCAAAGATGCAATCAAACGAATAATAATGATGAAAAATCACAAGTGCAAGTAAATGTAAAGAGATAGGGATAGAGAGAGTGCAAACTCAATTTACGTGGTTCGGCAAACCTTGCCTACGTCCACGGGCTCCTAGCTCCACGAGCTAAGCTTTCCACTAAGTTGTAGAATCTTTACAACTTGATTGATGAACAACCTCACCAAGACTTTTTCTTTCAACTCTTGATAACACCACACCAAGAGTTCTTCTTGATGAACAACCTCACCAAGGAAACTTTCTTCAACCCCTGATAACACCACACCAAGAGTTCTTCTTGATGAACAACCTCACCAAGGCAACTTTCTTCAACTCTTGATAACACCACACCAAGAGTTCTTCTTGATGAACAACCTCACCAAGGCAACTTCCTTCAACTCTTGATAACCCCACACCAAGAGTTCTTCTTGATGAACAACCTCACCAAGGAAAAGAGTTCTCTCCAGGATAACTTTTATCCTTACAAGAAGATATCTCACTCTACCCACAATTTACACAAAAGGGGGGAAAAAAAAAAAACAAGTAAATTTACAACAAAAGTACAACTCTCTTCAAAGAGTAGCTAAAGAATATAAAAGCTCTCTAGACTTGATATTTCTCTTGTTTTTTGCTTGATAGATGCTTCTCTTGCTCTGTTGAATGCATGGGAGAATGGCTCCTTTTATAGGCAAATGAGATGAACTTGAACAAGTGAAGACACCAACTCCAAATTTTCTGCCCACCATAAAAACTGTAATTTTGTCTGCCATTTTTTTCAATGTTCCGTTTGAAATTTGAAAATCTGCAAAACATAAAATATTTTCACATTTGAATAAGCTTTCCAACGCATCAAGAATCAAGTCATTTAGATATCTGTAGCTCAAGATATGGCTAAAATACCATTCGGTGCTCATGTGACTTGATTTTTCTTTCCTGTGTCAGTCCACCAAATTGAATGATAATTTTTTCAGCCTTCCGTTTGAAAATTGAATTTATTCAAATCATAAAATATCTGTATATTTGAATAAGCTTTCCAAAACATTAAGAATCAAAGCATTTGGATATCTCTATCTTAAGATATGGTCAAACACCATTTGGTGTCATGTGAGTGATTTTCTTCCTTGTGCAGTCACCAAATTTTCATGTCAAAATTATGTATGGTCTGATTTTGTTCTTTCAATATTGCATGATTATTTGGACAACCTTGCACTTGAAATTTGAATTTCATTAAAACATATGAAATGTTATAAATTGAGTAAGCTTTCCAAAGGCTCAAGAATCACATTATTTGGATATTTGTAGAGATATATATGATCAATTGATTGAACATTGCTCATGTGTCACATTCCTTGAGTCAATCTTTGTTCTTAAGCTTTGGTGCCTTTAACATGTAGTCTTCTCCTTAGCTTCAACACTTCATTTTAATAAGCCTCTTCTTGATTTTACAATTATGTCAATGATATTACTCTTGCACATAAATAAACATGTTACTAAATCACAATGAATCAATGTGTATTGTTATCATCAAAATTATCATGTAGCCTTAGGGCTAACAACGTATTCATAATACGTTAGAAGGGTTTTTGCGAGAACCTTTTTCTCGCAAAAGGTTGATTTTTTTGCGAGGAATTTATTATTGCAAAAGGTTACATTTTGTGACAAATCAAATTTTCGTCGCAAAATATCCAGTATTGTCACGTGTGCACAGTAAATTAGAATGGCTTTTTGCGATGAATTTTTTACCATAAAATGTCTATTTTTTGCGAGAAAATTTTTCTTGCAAAAGGTCACATTTTGCGAGGAATAACATTTTTGTCGCAAAATATCCAGTATTGCCACGTGTGCATGTTAAATTAAAATGGCTTTTCGCGAGGAATTTTTTTGCCGCAAAAGGTCTATTTTTTGCGAGAAAATTTTCCTCGCAAAAGGTCACATGTTGCAAGGAATCACATTTTTGTCGCAAAATATCTAGTATTGGCACGTGTGCATGGGAAATTAAAATGGCTTTTCGCGAGAAATTTTTTGTCGCAAAATGTCTCTTTTTGCGAGAAAATTTTCCTCGCAAAAGGTGACATTTTGCGAGGAATCATTTTTTTGTTGCAAAATCCAATATTGCCACGTATACATGGTAAATTAGAAATATAATTTCGTCGCAAAAACTGTTCATCTTGCTACAAAATTTTTGTCACAAAATCCCATCTTTGTGTAATACGTTTTGCGACAAAAAATTTGTCGCAATAGGCTTTATCTCGTCGCAAAAAATGCTTCCCTAATTAATCACTCAAGTTTTTAGCGAGGAAATAAATATTCATTGCTAAATGTTTTATTTTACGACAAAAAATTCCTCGCAAAATATCATTTTTTTGAAATGCTAGCTTTTGCGACAAAATAATAATTTTGTTGAAAAAGGCCTCTTTTTTCAACGAATTTTATTTCGTCGCAAAAAAACTGTTTTTCTTGTAGTGACATGCTATATATAAACCGAAGGTTACAATCTTAAACTTCAATTAAACAAATTTCACATAAGAATAGTTAGGCAAATACGTCAAAATATTAAATAGTAATTAAATATGCCAGACTAATGCTTTAAGAGAAAAACCATTATTCTGCCCATTTGATCTATCAACACGATGCACCACATATAACCATTGCCCCATCACACTACCAGGCAAGAATAATTCAATAATGATTTGAGTAAAGCCTGAGGCAAGCATCGTCACTTTCAGATTAAAATATTTGGTCAAGCCTTATGAAACATATCTATTATATCCGTTCCCTTTGTTTTGATTAAAGTAAGTTTTCATTTTCAGTTATTAAAATAAAATTAATCACTTATAGCTGATCAAAGCAAAACTGATTGTTTAGCTATTGACATCAGGTGTGTGTGTGTGTGTATTTATATATATTCATTCCTTCTCACACTGCCTATCGATTCCGCGTGCAACTCGACCTCAGCTCCACACTAGGCTTTTTTTCCGATTAAAAATAAAATAAATTACAATTAACCTCCACATTTGACATGGACCCATCTCAATTGTCCCATTTTTTTGTTAGTTAAATCTTAATTGCCAATAACTTTTAAGCTTTTTATTAAGCGTATCACTACAATTATTAAGAAGCTAGTGAAATCAACTTCCTATTGAAACAAAAATATCCAGAAGACAAATCCACAATTTGTCACATGCAAGATGTAACCGTTATTAATAAATAGATAACTTAAAACATTAAGAACTTAAAACCATCTAAACTAAGTCAGTATGTTACGATCCTACATCAATTAAGTATGAGATTAGTTGAAAGTATTGCTAGAATACCACATCGACTAAGTATGAGATTAGTTGGCTTATAAGCCTATAGGCACCCTCTCCTTACAAGTTAGTTTTTAAAGGCGAGCGCTATCCATGGATTTGCAATAATTTGTTTGGTGAGAAAATGAAGGAAATTGATTATAAATGAGTTATAGGTTCATATCAGAATTTTTTGGGCATGTATTTATATTAAAATTTCTAAAAAAGAAAAAAAAAGAAAACTTAAGAGAGTTTTTCAAAAATAATAAAACCTTAATTGTTCTATGATTTAACTAAGTCAAATGTTAAATGTTGAGAGAATATTATCCCATTTGTTCTGACATTTTTTATCATATTTGGATTTTCTTTATTAAATAATCGTTAAATAGTGCGGAAAACTAAGAACAAAACTACTAGAGTATATGCACAAGGTAAATGTATAAAATTTGGTTACCCACAAGTGATATCAGAATTACTTGCGCATGTGTATATATATAGATATATAGATATATATATATATATATATATATATATATATATATATATATATATATATAGATATAGATAGATAAGAATATCAACAATTCTAAAGAAAACTTAAGAGAGATGTTTTTCAAAAAATAAATAAACCTCAATATGTTTTATTGCTTAACTAAGTCAAATGTTTGATGTTCAGAGAATTAATCCCATTTGTTATGACATGATTGTTGATATTTTAGGTTTTTTTTTTTTTTAAAATTAGATGACTGTTAAATAGTGTTTAGCTTGTCTAATATTTCAAGAATAACGTATTATATTTTGATCAAACCTCAAGGGTTTAGGCAATTTCCCCTATTTTGTTTTATATAACTTAGATAATTAATATTAAATCAATATTGTTGTCGTTTAAAATGAAAACATTAATACTAACTCCGCTATATTTCTTCAATAGGAAAGGAAAGAAAGTGAAAAAGCAAGACTTGTTCTGTTGAAAAAGTAACTTTTTAATTAATTGATCGACAGGCCACGGGAAGCACTACCCAATTCGCTCTTCTGTAGCATTTAAGTTTGTTCTGACACGGTTTTAATGCCAATTTCCATGTCAGGAACCATCTTTAATCGATACAGTTAAACAATCAAAACAAAAGAATTGAAATCCAGACATACACCATACCATTTGCCTATAATTTCTTCGTCGTTTCATTACATATTTTCCAAATTTTCCAGCCAACCTCACAAGAGAGAAAAAGATAAGAAAATAATGACAAAGACTTGGAAACTGAAATGATGCTTTCGACAAGCAACATTATACCCAACCCAACAAAATGAAAACAGTCACCAAGCAACTTCAACTTCCTCTGCTGCAAATACATTAGTAATTAGAACAAGAGAATACAAAATATTATATAATCGTGTCTACAATGTTCCCTCCCTCTTTTTGTAAAATTTAGATCTTATTAACATATATGCATTGACAACAGTTAACAAGAGGAGTTAAACTAAAAAAAATAATTAGGAATTAAAAAGGGAATTTAATTTCTTCTTAATTTTTACTGATGATACAAAACGCTCATCTAAATTTGTATCTTAAATGCTGCTACCTCTTCTACTTGTTGTGCAGGGGATTTGGACCGGTTGGGACGACTCGTTTGTCCTCCGTAGTGTTATTTTTGTTCTGATCAGTGCTAGAGAAGCAAATGCTGATTGGATGTTGAGACTCTTTGGAGCTGCTGTTGCTGGGATTATGAAAGCGAGTAGTGGGGACGAAATTGTTTCTAGCCACTGCATCAGTCCTAGAAGTTGCAAGGAGTAAAACACATGCCACAAGAATGAGAACAGAAAATCTCATTGCACAATTATGAAGAGTGAATAAATAAATATTCGGAAAATTTTGAATAAGCCTACAGAAAGATCAAAGATAGGTATTTGTTGTATATATCAACAAAGCAACTTTGCTTGGCAAGTGAACACACAGAAATGAGGGAAGAGAGGCAAAAGGAATAGGGATGATATAAGGGAGAAAAGAGATAGTTAAGTTGGTAGTAGACAATTATTACGGTTCCTGGGATTTACAGTATAGCTTTTGATGCATCAACATCTCAGAACCCTTCACCAAAGCTTATTAAATGGTTTCAATTTTCCTTCACACGCATGCCCCATATAAGAAATACAAAAAAGAGAATTGTTAATGGACTTGGGGAAGAGTGAAAAATGCAACATTCGGTTTCATAGCTGACTTTGCCTAACCTTGCCCCTCTCTCTAGTCCACTGAGTTTTAAGGCGCATTCTTCACTGGAGCTTTTACACGTGCTTGAAGGATGTGTATCAACAAGGGCTAGCAAGCTGACAGCCGGAGATAAAGAAATGTGAAAAGCTTGCTTTATGTAATATTGGAGGTTTTGACCAGATCGATGACAGTTTTATTTGCTTTGAATGCATGTTTTTTATGGTCTTTAGCAGACGCCTTTGCCGAAATGAGAAAAATTATGGTCAAGCTAGTCCTAATAATCGCTTAGGAGGATATCTTTTAATATAAAATTGGACACAAATTTATAACTATTAATTCATAAAATTCAATGATAGAGATGATAGATAAATTGACAATATTAGATATAATTTTTTTACTTTTAATCTCAATATTGAATTTGGTGAGAACAAAGATCATAAATAGTATAAAAAAATTTTGTCAAAAGATTATTTCTTTAGTTTTTTCACACGCTTTTTTTTTTTAAGCCAAGTTAAGCTAGACAGGAGAGTGTTTGCAAATAGGATGACAATTTGATCTACCAAGTTTAGGGACCTGTTGTATCCCACACAGGTAGGGCGGTGCCCAAGGGGTAGATAGGGGCGGATCTTGGAAAAAAAAATTTCAAACCCCAACTAGGGAGAGTCCAAACCCTAGACCTATTGTCCACCTCACGCCCCGTTAAATAGGGGTGTTTGTGCAAAGTTTTGAAAGGTAGAGGTCGATTGTGTCTTATAATTCTTAAGGTTATATTTGAAAACTCACAATATATATGAATTTCTCGTGACAATATAAAGTACATGAATAATAACATTTTATTTATATGTTGTTTTATAATCTTAGATTTATCTATTACAATTTTTTTTAATCTTTTAGTTTGATTTGATGGCAGTAAAGATGATCAAATTTGGTTGTTTAAATATTTAATTTACATTGGATCATTTTATGTGGTTTTTATTTTAAACTAAGTATAAATTACTTTAATTGTTAATTAATTTCATAATTTGTAGAAGTACATATATTTTTTAGTTTGGAGTTAATGGAATTTTATTTTGGTTGTTAAGTAATAATTATAGGTATATTAATATTTTATTTTAGATTAAATAAAAAATTTCAATAAAGTTTAAGAATTTGTAATCTAAGATTTTGTAAACTAATTAAACAGTGATTAGTTGAACAGGGTGATAATCATCTAATTGATGATCTTATGTGATTATCTCGAGGATCTAAAAGAATGATATCAAAAATTTCAAAAGTATAAGACATATGGATTTAGGCTACAATTTTTACTTTTTTTTTTTAAGAAACAAAATAGTTGTGTGATTGTTATAGCAAAAACATCAAGCTTTGCTAGTGCTAAAGACAAAAGTCCTATTTCAGAATATGTTACATACTTTGGACAGTTGACGGATGTCATTGTGTTAGATTATTATGAGTTGAAAAGAAGAGATACCCTTTTTCAATGCAGAAAACCTTGACAATATAGAATGGAATGCTGCAATCATTACAAAACCGAAAGACTGGTTTGAGTTGGATGTACGAGTGAAAAATGAATCATTTAGCATACAAAGGTTAGAAGGATTTGGGGACAAAGTGATGATGTTAGTTTGGCTGAGAGAAAATTTGTCTGCGATAGTGTGATTGACAGACCTCTAAAAGTCATACAAGACAAACAGGAAAGCTAGAGTGAAGATTCAAATGTGGATGATGACAATATGAATGAATCTTGTATTAATTCATTGTTTTTGTGTCATCGTAAAGATGGGATGATGTCACTCATTTTCGTATTGGTGATTCATGGGACATGCCCTGACTACGGTCGTTGACAATTCACTTGCGAGTTAGTCCGGTGACTCCTCTAATGACTAATTTCTTTTTTATTTTCTTTTATGAAAATAAATAAGTAATTATTTATACTTGTTTTCTTATTAATAAAATAAAATTTTAAAACTTTAATAAATAAGAGTGATTTTGTACTTTTAGTTTTTTAGGTAAGGGTATTACCAACACTTGGTACATCAAAAGTAGAAGAAGGTTTCTCAAAGTAGCCTCCTTTTGGAGTCCTTTATAAAAGAATATTACTTTTTAAGTAGCTTTTTAAATGAATTTAAAAAGTAATACCAAACAGTTTGATTATTACTGTAGAAATACACTACAACAGGAAAGACTATTTACAGCGGACCAAAACCGCCGTAAAAATACATTTGCGACGGTTATGCGGCGGTTCGCAACCACCACAAAAATAACTGCAATAAAAGCTTTTACGGCGGTTTTGGCCCCCCGTAAATAGTATTTTATGGCGGTTTGGTTGTTCGACGCAAAAACAAACGACGAAACAGGATCGGCAATCACCACACCTTTTTACGGCAGTTTTGTGTCCGTCGTAAAACGTTGATATTTACGACGAACAAAAAACTGCCGTAAAAAGTCACAAAATCTCCGTAAAAAGGTTTATACAATTCTTTTGCGTCGACCAAAAAACCGCCGTAAAAAGGTTTTATACCATAAATAGTTCGAAAAACTTTGCGTCGACCAGAAAACCGTCGTAAATAGTTAGGAAAAATTTTTCAAAATTTCGTTGCTTGTGCTATTATATGTTCATTTGCTGTTTACAAAGTAATTAACATGTCTCAAAAAAATGTTTTAATATAATTTTGTAATTATTCATTCAATGAATATAATGAAATCAAATCAAATACAAAAATATCTCATATAATGGTTCAATCATAATCCAAGAAAACCAAATATAACGCAATCATCATCCACACTATTCAACACGTTTCAATCAAACAGTTAAACAATATGTCAGTTAGATAGTTCAATAACTTTCATATAGTTTAATCACCTGATAAGTAAATTTACACAAATCATTATAATTCAAACTTCTGATTAGAAAATTCACAAAAGAGTAATACAAAATATCTCCATTTTGTCAAAAGAAAGCCATTTTGATAAAACTTTCACACATAACAAATAGAATGCCAAGTCTACAAGTGGAACTACCAAACCTCATTGGCAATGCCCTCATCATCCTTGTATCTAATCTTCTCTAATAATTCATGTATGGCAGTGAGATCCAATCTCAAGCAAGCTTCACCAAGAGGTGTCAATGACAATGGCTGTGTTGAAGAAGCAGTCTCATGTGCAATACCCATCAGAACATGTGATGGAACCTGATATAAGCTCTTGACTAATTAGATTTATGTCGTTCTCAAGTAAAATATTCAAATGTGTAAAGGCAAACCTGCGACTATGAATGTCTGCCTCCATGCATCAAACACAAACATAGAGAGAGAGAAACTTTGTTTATTTGGTTCTCAATCCCTCTTTTAGTGCAAGAGTAACACCATACCAGTAAAGCAATTTCATTACTGCCTTTAAAATAACTAATGAAATTATTAAATGGACAATTGGATTGATGCATGCATGGGTTATGATGCTACTTGAAATAAACTAATGTAAAGAGTGAACAGATGACTAAAGTAAACAGGTACTTCTATCAAGAAATGTACTTTCCATGAGCATAATGGTACAGTTAGATTAACTAATGGATTTTGCATTATCGTAGAATAAAGTATTGCTCAGTGTGTGTGATTATTCACAATAATCTTTAATCCTACTGATGCATTCGAAACTAGCAAGTATACTAGTCGCACAAGTAATAAAGTGATGAGTAAGATATCGTTCCCACGAGGATTGATTCTAATTGAATTTGTTATTTTCCAGTAACAATAAACTAAACAGGGGGGGGGGTTTTGTTGAATGATTAACTAAATGAAATAAGAATGCAAATTAAGAATAACAAAACAGAAGTTAATTTGAGTGAAAAATCAATGAGAGACACTTGGTTAAGGGTTCTTTCTCTGCCACAAGATATGAATTTGTGAATTAACATAGAATTGTAATCCAATTACAGCATTGAAGTTATCAACCGTAGATAACAACAAGCTCTGTTATCCCAATCTTTCCTTACTTTGTTGTTAAATAAAACAAGCTCTTTATTTAATCTCTATCCATTAAACAACCTAGAACAAGCTCTCTGAGTTTAATTCAATGGAAGCATTACGATAAGAAAGATAGGTTGATCTAAGCAATAATCACACAAGTTCGGATTATTTAACCTAGGTTGTATTTTCCAATTGCAATCTCTGATCACAATTTTGCTACTAATGATTGGAAATTCAAGACAATTACGGATCAAGATTTCTAATCTAGCAATAGACAACAACCAGATTATATTCAGTTGGCCATTCCAAATACAATCAGCAAGCAATCATAAGCATTAGATATGGGAAAATACAAGCAACTTCAATTAGAGAATTGGATAACAACTTCTTACACAATCAACTCACAAAAACCATATCAAGGGCTTTGAAATCACCCTCAACCAATTCAGATTCAGTTACACATGTTTAAGAACGTGGTAAATACAATACAACATGGAGACATTCCAGAAAATGAAAGGGAAGGGAAAAACTTAGCAAATTTGATGTAATTCTCTTTGGATTGTAGTTCTTCCTCTTTCCAAGCTTTCTTTCTCCTTCAAGAACTCCAAGAGATGAAAGAATTCCAGAGCTGCAGCCTCTACCACGTTCTCCCCTCTTCAAGTTATGAAAATAAAACCCTAAAATGTGTTTAAATACTCTGCTACAGTAACCTGCTACAGTGTCCCGTATTATACATGCTACAGTGATTGTGGAATTACATTTCTACACTTCTCACACTGTTTTGATTACAACTTTCGGTACACTGAATGGATTCATAAACCGTAAATTTCTCCAAAAATAGACTTCGAGAGCTTTTCAACGGTATATGATATGTCATCGGGTTCATTGTATATCAATACAATTAAATCCGAGAAGATGGTTGACTAGCAGAGGTGAAAATGAAGGGTTTTACTCCATTTTTGTGCAAGTTGCTCCAAAACTCCTACAAACATCAAAACCACACAAAAACATAAAAATACCAAGGAATATAGCAAAGAAACATAGACGAATTGATATGAAAGTAATACATAAATAAACACCTATCAAATTCCCCCACACTTAGACTTTGCTAGTCCTCGAGCAATTACAACGATTTGAAACAAAACTAAAGCGAAACAGAATCATAGAAAAATTAAAACACACAAATGCTTCAACTTGCAAATAGGCCTCAAAGATTGTACATAATTATAACCTAAGGAAAACTTCAAAATAATGCACTTGATCAAGAATTTTATTACAAAGATTAGTTTCGCTCTACTTCAATTCCTCAAGTGTGTGTGTGTAGAGCCATTCTCACCTAATAATTCGTAATTCGGATGAGTTTATGCAAAAAAATGAATCATATTTAATAGTGAAGATGTGCGTATAAATGAACTCTATAGGCTTGCTTTTCAAGTCACTCTTCACTAATGTAGACAAGCACAACACTAAGGATCAAGTAGGGCTTTATTAAGCTTGTAACGTTTGGCTTGGGTGAAGGTATGATAAAGGATAATAATTTGGCTCAAATCACCCACAAACACATAAATCATTCAAGACTATGCAGAGCTCAACTCCATAACACAACTTTATTTCAATTCACCAAGTTACTCCCCTAAATTTATTTAGAACACTCAATCTTTTTTTTTTTTGCAGAAAACAAAAGAAAACTACACCCCCACACTTTGTTGTTTCATTCTCTTTAAGAACACTTAGGGGTATAGATCTCTTATTCTTCTTCTTTTGTTCTCTTTTTTTCTTTTTTTTTTCTTTTTTCTTTATTACACTTCCCCTCCCCCACACTTAAACAACACATTGTCCTCAATGTGTAAGTACGTGGACGATAAGTACAGATTGGCTTTTTTTTCTTTTTTCTTTTTTTTTTTACAAACACAATAGAACTCACTTGCATTGCTCATGAGACATCCCAACCTCCTCTAACTTTCCAAAACCAAAACATAGCTCAGAATTTAATTGCGAATGATCTACATGCTCATAGGTAAGGGATAAACTGTTTGGAACAAATTCATTAGAGGTTAGGAAATCTTTTAGTGAGTTAACAAAGAAAAAGGCTTACAGAGGCTCAAAGGGGTAACTAGGGATCAATTTCTGTCAAGGTTGGCTATTAAGGCTCAAACGGTCCAAAGATGGCCTAAATCATTTCCCCAATGTTGCACAGTCTAGGATTTCGCCTTGAGTGACCATCAAACAAGTTCTAGAATTCATTGAAATCTGAAGAAACATTTAAATTACATAAACTTTCTCTAAGTGAACAAATAACTCAGTGATAATAGCTCAGTGCTCAATGTTGCGCAAGGAATCAAAAGCAAAGCGAAAACCAATAAACATTTCAAGCACACAGATCCATGCATCATTTATCATTTTCCAAGAGTTATTCTTAATTCAATCATTATCTTATCATCGACCCACAAAATGCAAGAAAAGAGGTACGTGGCGTTGTTACACCTGAGTCAAGATTGTATATTTCAACAATCCTTAGGACCAGTAGCCCGCAGACTTAAGGTTTCCAACCTATATACCTTTATTATGAAAGAACAAAACAAGAAACAAGACGCTTCAATCAACATAAAATAAACAAACTACAGATTTATTTCGAGAGAATGCGTTTCAAGAGTTAAGGAAACCCCATATTTTGCCATTCTCAGGTTTCTCCATAATGTTTTTTTTTTTTCGAATCGAAACTGATAAAGACAAAAACACATAACAACTCTAAATTATAGAAAACTAAACTTACTCATAAAATAACAAAGTCCAACCAGCCAGCAAACAAAAACAAGTCAGTTAGAATGGATCTAAAAAGTTTAGAAGTTAGCCTCCTTATTCAGCCATTATGGATTGAAGAGATCCAGAATGCGTTTCAAGAGGAATTGAACTTTTTAAGCCCCTCTCTAAAAGTTATGATTAGAAAATATTACCTGGGGTGAAAGAAATAGCCTGAAAAAAACTCAAAAGAAATGACATAAAAAATCTCAAATAAACACACTAAAAAGAAAGTAAACAAAAACGAAGCAAACCAATAGATAGAGATTACAGATGGAGCGTTAAATCCAGTCTACGCCTTTTATTGCTTTCTCCAAATCAATCTATCCGAGCCGTTGTTGGATCAGGCGAATAGACAAATTCTTGGAGTTTATCAATTAACTCCCCTGCAGTTGAAGCTGTAACCAGGATTTGCCTCGCCGACGGTGAGATGAAGTTTTTTTCTACAGCTTGATCAAGAAAAGACAACAAACCATCAAAAAAATTATTGACATTTAACAAACCAATGGGTTTCCGATGGATGTTTAGCTGTGCCCAAGAGGTGATTTGAAATATCTTCTCTAATGTACCATAACCACCAGGCAAAGCTATAAATGCATCAGATTTAATGACCATATGTGCAATACGCTTCATGCATGCTAGAGACCTGTAACTCTTCCCCTATGGTGTTGCCTACGATATCTCGTACAGCTAATGGTTTAGGGATAATGTCGAGAACTTTGCTCCCTCCCAGGGATGCAGCTGTCGACACACACCCCATTAACCCAAGACTACCCCCTCCAAAAATCAAATGAATACCCCTCGCAGCTAATGTCCTACCAAGATCAAGAGCTACTATTGTAAACTCTCAATCTTTACCAAATTGCGATCCACAAAATACGCATATATTTTAGAATCACCGAATTGGTGTTTTCTCCATTTCTAAAAGTGCTCTAAACTTGTGTAAGACAATGATGCACGTTAGGTATTATGCAATTCAAGTGCAAGACAGGTTATAAAATAACATTTGAAAATATGCAAAATGGATATATACACACGTAAAACTTTCAAATTTGACACATGGGGACATAATTTCGGTGGGGGTTGCTCGATGCAGATTTATCGCCCCAAGATTTGAAAAAATTAGATATGCTTTCGGCGAGGTTTGACAAAACCTACACACTTGTCTCCCACGTGAAATATGAAAAATGGAGATATACTTTCGACGGGGTTTGACAAAACCTACACACTTGTCTCCCACGTAAAGCATGGAAAATGGAGATACACTTTCGGCGGGGGTTGACAAAACCTCCACACTTGTCTCCCACGTGAAGCATAAAAAATAGAGATACACTTTCGGTGGAGGTTGACAAAACCTCCACACTTGTCTCCCACGTGTACTTATGCCATAAGGTAGTCATATGGTTTGTCAAAAAGAAAACTTAAAATTAAAACAAACAAAATCAACAAACAACAACACAAAAACAACATTGATAATCAGATCAAACGAAACAAGAAAAAAAATAAAATTCGACAACAACAACACACATTCAAATATACAAGTAGTTGTGATTGTGGCTCACATCTTCCTCTGGTTTTACGTCCAGTAACGGCTGAAACGCCTTCTATGAGTCGTGGATTTGCTTCCCATCCAGTTTTCTTATAAACTGGCAAACAGGGTCGTTTTTAGTCAGATTCCCTAGACTATTACACGGCAATTCATCACGAAATTGTGTCCATAGATTAAGCAATTCACGCTGAACAAGTCCACAAGAATGTGACTCAAGAGTTAATAAAACATTATCTAGCGACTCATTACTCAAACCATTCTTAATAAATGAAAGTTTATCTTCTCTATTCCTGGACGCAAAACCTAATGAACGACAAGTCTGGTTACAATTCATCTAGCACATTTATAACATACTTGTAACCTTTTCGCTCTTCGCCTCTTGGTGTAGTAGCTCTTTCCTAGACCAGGCATGTATTTTGCGAGATTAATGTCAGGCTCACCGAACAATCTCACCTTGGCTTCGATAAGCCATCGGATATCCGCAGACACATTTATGAGCATCAACACCCAAAGTCTAGTCATCCGTACTTTATAAATTTTGGACACAGCATTTTGAGGAAGTGAAGGGAAGTATTTACGAAGGTTTGACAGAAAGATATCGGCATCCATTGAAGAGGAGAAAAGGAAAGATATTACCAGTAATTCGTTTGAGTCTATTCTTCTCCAAGATATGCACGCTTCAAACCTTCAAGCAATGGCTTCAATTCTTGTTTCGATGTTTCCTCAAGCTGTTGCACAAATGAGCACAAAGTACGAAATAATCAAATTAAACAAAAGAAACGAAAAGAAAAGAGCAGAAAAGAAACTAAAGACACATAAAAGAGATAACAACACAAAAGCAAACAAAAGTAAAAAAAACAAGTAAAGAAACGAATAAGACAGATGGCAAAGAGAGATAAAACCTGGTCAATTTGATGGTCTACGAAAGGAATCTCCTCGAGACACAAAAATTGATCATTATTACCTTATTTTATTTTTCTTTTCTTTTTTTATTTATTTTTCAAAACATTGGGTTGCCTCCCAATAAGCGCTTGGTTTAACGTCCTCAGCCCGACGTTGGTTCCATCATGGGAGGATCCAATTTCTGTTGTGCTTCTCTAATGGGCTTGGATCCCTCTTCTAACAAGATACGGTCAATGCATATGGATGGGCCTTGGATTTCAACAATTGTCCACTCAATAGCTATTTTGTGATCTGTAAGTATTCGGACGAGTTTATCTTCTTGTATTCGTGCAAGGGCCATTTCCATTGTAACTCGCAAAGTATCATTCTCACCCAAGAATCCATAATTTAAATGATCTGGAAGTGACTTAAGCTCCAAGGTATTGGCTTTCATCACAGAAGGAAGAAGTTTCTCATTAGATAAAAGCAATTCAACGTACGAAATATCATACCTATTTGTGATTATAGCTATAGTCTCATCTAAGCATGCCATAGCTTCCTCCATTTCTTTGGACACTTGTATCAAAATTCCTGATTCATTGGAATTTTCTGTTCCTATATGCTCACTAATAGCTACATCCAATCCATTCTTGCGAGTTAACTCAAAATATTGTTGTGGCAAAGAATCAACAACGTCAACTGCAAAAACAGAATGTAAGTCACTAGAGTACCTCATTGCCTCAAAAATATTGAAACATATCACTTTGCCATCAAACTCTATGATGAGAGTGCCATCATGAACATCAATCTTGGTTCTAACAGTTTTCGAGAATGGTCTCCCTAAAAGAATCGGAGTTGGATTAGGAGATGTCTCATCCTCTATTTCAAAGACATAGAAGTTTGTCGGGAAAACCAATTGATTCACCTGCACAAGCACATCTTCCACAACTCTTTTGGGATATGCATTAAAATGATCAGCAAGTTGAATGGTAATACCAGTTTTCGTAAAAGGTCCAAGATTTAAGGAAGCATAAATAGAATATGGCATGACATTAATATATGCTTCTAAATCTAACATAGCTCTTTCAAACTTGGTTTTACCAATGTTGCATGGAATGGTGATCGTACCTGGATTATTGCATTTCAGAGGAATTTTTCTTTGTAGTACAACTGAAACATTTTCCCCCACACTTACTTTCTCATTCCCTTTTAATTTTCTCTTGCTGGTGCATAACTCCTTGAGACATTTTGTATAACAAGGTACTTGCTCGGCAGCATCCAGAAGTGGTATATTTATCTCGATTTTACGAGAAGTTTCCAGGATTTCTTGTTCTTGTTCCTCCTTCTTCAATTTTGTCAATTTGCTGGGAAAAAGTGGAGGAGTAACATAAGAAGGAATAGCAGTTTTAAGACTTACCTTAGAGGATGATGTCTTGTTCACGGTGGAAGTGGTGTCATCTTCTTCATCAGTTTGTAATTTCTTTGGCAGGACATCTAATTGCTCTCCATTTTGCAAAGTTATCACACAAGCATTCTCTCTTGGATTGATCACCGTTTGAGAAGATAATTTTTTTGAGTCTTGGCCCTCGAATTTGCTCATGCTAGTAGCCAATTGTCCCATTTGATTTGCCAGGTTTTGGATACTTGCCCCAGTTTCATGCTGGAATTGCATTGTGTTAGTGGCAAGTGCATTAACAATATCCTGGAGTGACATACCTGAGTTTTCTGGAGCTAGTTGTAGTGCTGGTTGTAGCATTGGTGGTGATTGCATTTGAAATGGTTGCTGCCCTCTAGGTTGATTAAAACCTTGTAGTTGATTTGGTATGGCATTTGGGACGATTGGTTGATGATTCCAATAACTGAAATTAGGGTGATCTTCCCATCCAGCATTGTAAGTGTTAGAGAAGGGATCATACCATTGCCTTGTTTGTCCCGGAAATCCACCTATGGCATTGGCTTGTTCCATATCTCTTTGCAAAGTTGGATACATGTCGATTGAATGCTCCATGGTAGAAAATACCTCACATGCATAAGATTTCTGCATATGTCCTACAGCCATGTTTTCCACAAGAGAAGTTAACTCAAAAAGTTGTTGTTCAATGCTCGGAGTGCTTACCTCATTTACTCTCCATGGTAGTTGTGGCTCAAATCCGCCACTGAATTGATGGAAGTTTACTGCCATGTTGCCTAAACACAAACAATCAAAAAAGAGAAACAAACAAAAATATGAATCAACAATGAAAACAAAATAACAAATCGATTAGAACATCAATCCCCGGCAACGGCGCAAAAAACTTGATGCGTTCGAAACTAGCAAGTATACTAGTCGCACAAGTAATAAAGTGATAAGTAAGATATCGTTCCCACGAGGATTGATTCTAATTGAATTTGTTATTTCCAGCAACAATAAACTAAACAGGGGGTGTTTTTGTTGAATGATTTACTAAATGAAATAAGAATGCAAGTAAAGAATAACAAAACAGAAAGTAAATTTGAATGAAAAATCAATGGGAGAAACCTGGTTAAGGGATCCTTCTCTACCACAAGATATGGATTTGCGAATTAATCGTAGAATTGTCATCCAATTACAGCATTGAAGTTATCAACCGTAGATAACAACAAGCTCTGTGATCCCAATCTTTCCTTACTTTGTTGTTAAATAAAATAGGCTCTTTACTTAATCTCTATCCATTAAACAACCTAGAACAAGCTCTCTAAATTTAATTCAATGGGTGAATTACGATAAGAAAGATAGGTTGATCTAAGCAATAAACACACAAGCTCGGATTATTTAACTTAGGTTGTATTCTCCAACTGCAATCTCTGATCACAATTTTGCTACTAAGGATTAGAAATTCAAGACAATTACGGATCAAGATTTCTACTCTAGCAATAGACAACAACCAGATTATATTCAGTTGGCCATTCCAAATACAATCAGCAAGCAATCATAATCATTAGATATGGGAAAATACAAGCAACTTCAATTACAGAATTGGATAACAACTTCTTACACAATCAACTCACAAAAACCATATCAAGGGCTTTGAAATCACCCTCAACCAATTCAGATTCAGTTACACATGTTTAAGAACGTGGTAAATACAATACAACATGGAGACATTCCAGAAAATGAAAGGGAAGGGAAAACTTAGCAAATTTGATGTAATTCTCTTTGGATTGTAGTTCTTCCTCTTTCCAAGCTTCCTTTCTCCTTCAAGAACTCCAGGAGATGAAAGAATTCCAGAGATGCAGCCTCCACCACGTTCTCCCCTCTTCAAGTTATTCAAATAAAACCCTAAAATGTTTTTATATACTCTGCTACAGTAATCTGCTACAGTGCCCTGTATTATACATGCTACAGAGATTTGTGAAATTATATTTCTACACTTCTCACACTGTTTTGATTATAACTTTTGGTACACTGAATGAATTCATGAACCGTAGATTTCTCTAGAAAATAGACTTCGAGAGCTTTCCAACGGTATACAACGTGTCATCGGGTTCATTGTATATCAAAACAATTAAATCCGATAAGATGGTTGACTAGCAGAGGTGAAAATGAAGGGTTTTACTCCATTTTTGTGCAAGTTGCTCCAAAACTCCTACAAACATCAAAATCACACAAAAACATAAAAATACCAAGGAATATAGCAAAGAAACATAGACGAATTGATATGAAAGTAATACATAAATAAACAGCTATCACCTATCTAAGAAAGTATGATATCTCCAACTATTCTTGTAACCCATATTATAGGCAGAATAATAGGTCCATATTGCAAGTTTTCTATTTTTCATATGCAAGTACATATTATGTCTGTTATCATAAACCTATTTATTCCCAGAAGCTGTGCCTACCTGTTCTCAAGTACTCTGGTGGGGTGAAGACCAAATTTGTGTTGTAGCTTTTGCTATCTCTGCTGTTTTTCATAAGGCCAAAGCAAGAGAGCCTTGGATTACCATCCTATCAACCACCGATTCAGAATCTATCAAGTAGTAAGATTAAACTGGTTCATAAATAAACAAAAACTGCACAAAAACTACTTACGTTACCTTAGCAAACAAAATCCTGTTGGCATTGAGATCATGGTAAAGTGCCCTCCCTTTACTACTACAATATTCTAGAGCTTGTGCCAAATACAATGCTGCCCTCAACCTCATTGCAGACAAATACTTCAACCTAAGTTTCCAACAGTCAGTTAAAATATAATAATAGATCATGAAAAATTAAGTAATAATAAAATTACCAGATGTGACTGCACATTTGCCAACCTCTTTTGATCAAATTCATACTTTTCAACAGGGACTTTTGCTACCTAAAAGTTAACACAAAATTATTAGTTAATTAAAAATAGCTTATTGCATCCCAAATTCCGCTATAAAAGAGAAAATTGGTTGTTAATGATCGTAATTTCCCCTTCTGTGCTCTAACTTGGTGACCACTGATTTCAAAAGCATTTTTCAATTTTCACAGTACACCATAATCACCTACTGGACAGCTAGTTGAAAAAGCACCATGATCACTAAAGCCCAAGTGATTCATTATTGTTTTTTGGTGACATTTTAGATCACTCCATACCTGTTAAATAAATCAGTTTTAATTTCACACTTTTTTAATTAAAAGACTTGATACTTAAGATATTTAAGAAATTGTAACTCTTCTGGAATAAAGAAAAGCAGGGCATTTCCTTTTGCACCTTCTCCACGGGCTGTTCGACCAACTCTATGAATATATTCCTGAGAAGCAGCAATAGAAAGTCATATGCTGATCAATAGATATGACAGCAAAGACAAGAAAACAAGATTAATTAAAACAATGTTAAAAAGAATTCAAGGCCACCTTGGTATGAATTGTTCAATTGCCTTGTTAAAAACAAGTAACAGTTGCCATAATTAAGAAGCACTTAAAATTCAAAACCACATAATACAATAACAATTTAATAATATACCAGCAACAACATACCACATCTATCAGCATTCCTAGTATGAAAAATGCAAGCCAAACTAACAAGCACCTAGAAAATTTACCTCATTTTTTTCATTGAACGTACAACGTACTAAGCCCCCAATCTAGAAAGAAATAAAATAATAATAATAATAATAATAGAGACAGCAGGGCTACACAAACGATAAACTATACTTTCCAGACTTTAGAAGCAGAGAAAGAAATTTATTTAGAGTGAAACTCAAGAAAGTATGCAACATGGTAGTCATACATGCTCATTGCAGGAAGTCCTTGACAATTTTGTGAGGCTCTTTGCTAGAGAAATCATTTTAGCACCAATCTCTTGAAGCTTTTTTCAAACCTAGAAATATTTTTCAAAGTTTAGATATAGAAAAGGATTTATGGTACCTGAAACACCTGGAACAAATCTTAGCTAAAAAAAGAAAATTGCATTAAGTCAAAGGCTATCTTACAAAATTAATTGCCGAATGGTTACTATATCCCTTTTTGTGAGAGTTATAAAGTATTGATAGATAGAAAACAAAATTCATAATTTAATTAGTTGTATATCAGAGCCATGAAAAATCAAATGTCATACAGCTCTGAATCTTTCCAAAACTAATAGACATGATATAAGTATAGTCATATTCCAACCTTCCATAAATGAGGGATAAACTGAAATAAATTTAAAATTAAAGTAGAATGACTAAAATAGAGAATAGAGGGAGAGTGCAAAGTTAACACCAATAAATATACACAAAGACAATCACATATTCAAGCATTATGAAGAGATGCAGAAAAGAACTAACAGCATTTTCATTGAGAGCAAGAGACACAAGCATTAACCTATATATTAATCTTCATGAATCACAAAAACTGTATATATACCCATCGATCCCTTTAGCTTTGCTACACCAAACCCAAATGCCTTAACACTCAAACCAGCCTTTGGTGTCACATAAAGTTTCTCATGTATACAAAATTATATTAAGCACCTTCAAAGGCTTGATCCAACAAACTTCGTTTATTGAAAATTTCATGGCAAAAGTTTTTTTTAATAACGTGAAACTTTTCAGCCCAATAAAATTTAATGATATAGTCCAATTACAAACCATTCCTTGTTCAAGCTATGAAGTTAAACAATATAAAAATATCTTTTTCGTCCTTGATATAATCGTAAAACTAGCTAAAGCAGTGTGTAAGTCACTTGACACGAGAAATTTTTAAGCTTCATAACTAATCAAAACCAAGCTAAATATTCATACTTAGGCAAAGAGATCAAAAGACAACCTACCTCTCATCGATATTTAGAACCTGTTGAAGGCACTCCAAAGCTTTCATTGAATTTGCCAAATCTTGGTAGAACTGCAAGAAACCACAAATTCACAACAATAGTACTTGATCAAGCATCTTAGTGCAGAAAAGTAGTTGTATTGAACAGAGAGTATGCTTGTTCTTTACAGAGAACACTAGGTTTGAGCTTCTGGTTAGCTAAGAGAATACATTCACAAACATGTGCACTACTGCTTAAATTTAGAACTTGACCATCAAAAACCATTCTAATGCCTATATATCTCTTGATGAAAATTTCTTATAGAGACCATGTTGTCCATTCCATGCAATGAAGATATTACAGACAAATATCTGAGAAACTGTTTTCGGGTTACCTGGGTAAGATGAGCCCATGCCTTAAGAAAACGCCGATCAAGCTAGATTGCTTTCAAATGCGCCTCCTCAGCTTTTTTATATTCACCAATTAAAGATGAAGCCAAACCCTATAAATTCCAAAGTCCATGCAATTAGAGTAAAAAGAGCATGAATTAATTGGATTCCACACTCTGGCAAAAGCTAGGATGTTAACTACTCACCAAATATGTATATGCAGACTTGTTATCCTTATCAAGCTTCACACATGCTGATAGGTCCTCCACAGCAACATTGAAATCCTTAAACTTGACATGTACAATTCCTGAGATAATAATAATCAAATATCACTTGTAAGTTCAAGAATGAAATTAAACAGTTACAATGTTGTTTTGTTTAATTAATCAGTTCCATTATACCATCCACGGGCAGCAACTTACCAAAAAAAAAAAAGAAGCAATTGGGACCACTATACAAATATAAATTATAAAAAGCAAAGGTTGAAAACTTAGAAGTGGGGAAAAAGACGGTTACATTTGAATTTCAAGTTTCATCTCTACAATCATCATATATACTATATATTAAAGTTGATGACATAATAATTGACTATTCTCGATGATAGTTTATGGTCTTTGTCTTCATTTACTTTACATTAAAAATAATATAACTCATTGGTAAACTATCTTCTTAAATTAATGAAGGCAGTTTAACAAATCAAAAATCTTCGCCCAGTTTTTTGTTTTCCATTCTACTATTATTGTTTTCTTTGCATGCATAAATGTAATATTGTCCAGGTCATCTAGATGAAAGAAGGTAGGAGCAAAACTTTTGGAAGAAAACACAATCATTAATCATCATAAACTTGTACATACTTGTCCCAAATAAGAGATTTGAATAAAAAAACATTATCATTAATCATCATAACAATGATGTCAAAATCCACTAGCACAAGATAATCAAATCATTATAAATTAATAACTTTAGTGCATTTGAAACCTAGACAAATTAGATTAATGAACATATCGTGATTTCTTAAATGCTATCAAAAGAAAAATCAATTTAATAAATTATACAGATTGCATTGCAAAAATCAATCAATTTAAAATTTAAAAAATCAAATCCCAAACACCCAACATTAATTAACATCTAATTCACCAAATTAAAATTAAAAGATTAAACACCTAAACTGAATTTAAGCAATCGAATAAAAAATTCAAATAATTAAATAAAAAAAGTAATTAAAATCATTAAATCACATGATCCCAGATTAAAATTAAAATTAAAAGATTAAAAAAAGTTGTTAAAAACAAAACTTAATCTTACTTACAGATCCCATACACCAACGAATTGAATTAAAACAATAGAATATTTAGACAAAATAAGCAGAAATTTACTTTTCGGTGAGCAATTAATGAATACCTTTCCGCCGTTCAGATCTTCAATTAGCTTTACTACTATGAAATCAACCAAATCTAATTGTTGGAGGAAAGTAAGAAATTATTTCTTATGTCCTGAAAGCAAACATCAACAAAGAAGAAATGCATTAGATTTATTGCAAATAGATATTAATAAATTATTTCCAAAAAGTCATGCCAATGATGATCCACTCCAAGTACGAACAGTGATAATCAAATATAAATATAAAAATAATAATGGATGGCAAACAAAGTGGCAAAGGGAGAATGGAAGTGAGTCAAAGTCGGTGGGCTGAGTCTATCATTAATTAAGCTGAAAATGATGGTAAAAGGAAAGCTTAAAGTTCAGAAAGAATGGAAGTGAGTCAAAGTAGGTGGGCTGACTACTTCGTTAATTAAGCAAAAAATGATGGTAAAAGGAAAACTTGAAGTTCTTCTCATCGGAAGCAAAGGCCTTAAAGACACCGACTTTCTGGGTAACATATTTGTTTCTCAACATATGCAAACATCCTTTTACTTTAATATGTGAACATAGAAACATATTTATTCTATTTCGACACGTTTGTTTTTAAAGTAAAGATGCAATTGCTACTTTTGTTTTTAATTTCCTTTCCCAGATTTGCTTAGAAGAGCCACTACTATTTCTACTATAAAGTAAAAAATTGGAATCAAATGATACTTATGCATTGAAAGCAGGGGGAGAGAGAGAGAGAGAGATTGAGAACCAGAGAACGACAATGCTCCACTTCTTCATCTGGAATCGCTTGGGCTTCTTAGAGAAGGAAGAAGATCTATCGCTTCTTGTAGAAAGAAGACCGAAGAACTGGCAGGAGGCGAGCGACAAGGGGATATAAAGAGAAAGGGCATGTTGACAGAGTTTAGAGAGAGTGGGAGGGATGGAAGCTGAGAGAACATGCGAGATTAGGGTAAAATGGGTTAGGGGGTTTTTTATGCCCTGTATACGGCAGTTCAACAAACCGAAGTAAATTGGGTGGGTATATCATTGTTTACGACATTTTTTAAAATCCGCCGTAGAAGGGTGTAGTATATACCCTTTTTCTTATAGCGATAAGTGATTAGTTTCATAGCAATAATGATTGCAAATTGGCCCTATACTTGGCTTAATTCAACATTGCTTTTGATGTTGAATATGAAAGATACCGCATTGTAATGGCCTTGTACTGTGATATGAACTTAAAAGAACTTAAAATTTTTTGTTGTGTCGAGAGAACCACTCTCCAAATAAAATACTAATTTTTAGAATCTCTTCAAAATATATCTTTTATTAGATCTTCGATGGGATTAAATACAAACCAGCAAATAAAGATAAGTACCAATAAAATGTAAGGATAATTAAAAAACAACTTATCTTAACAACTTATTTGAATAACTAATTATCCCTAAAGAAGCTCCTAGCATAATTTCTAAAAATCCTAATAAAATCTCACTCATAATCAAGATCATCCATAATCTTCAGGTGTACGTAACATTTTTTTCCCCTTGAAAAGGTCCTTTTCCACAAGGATTAACATTTAGTAAAGTTGGAAATCAAGAAAAAATTTGAACAAGTAATAGACCATGTGAATTTTTTGGAAGACAAAAAAGCTTTTGGAAGTTTTGGATGGACTTGGCAATGGTGTAAATATTGGTGGCAGAAACAATGGAATGGAGCCTTGAAGGATTTCTGGGGGTGATGATCAATTGAATAAAGTTTTGGGCTGAAGGGTTTAATATTCGGGACTTCAATCAATCCTTTCTTCATTTTCTACCAACTGATCCATTTTGATCTCTTCATTTTCCACCAATTGATCCAACTTGATCATGAATTGATGAAGTAATTCCATCATTTTGCTCAAACGCTCTTGTTGGCAGACTACAAGTGGAGCGACTGCTTGCTCAAGTTTACAAATCCACCACTCAATTTTCTGATTATGGTAATCCATAGTTGAATATGAACTATGTAGCTCTAAATTATAAACACAATTGTGTTATGACGGCTCACAGTCAAAGCCTGGGATCTAATACCAAATGATACGAACTGAAAAAGAACATAAAATTTTTGGTTGTTTTGAGAGAACCATTTTTTCAAATAAAATACTAATTTTAAGAAACTCTTCAAAATATATCTTTTATTAGATCTCTGATGGGATTAAATACAAACCAAAAAATAAAGATAAGTACAAATAAAATGAATGAAGATAATTAAAAAACAACTTATCTTAACAACTTATTTAAATAACTAATTATAGCTAAAGAAGCTCCTAATATAATTCCTAAAAATCCTAACAAAATCTCACTCATAATCAAGATCATCTATAATCTTCAAGTGTATGTAACATAAACACCCTCAAGAATCACTACAAATTAAACACTCAATACAATTTTGAATAAAAAATGGAACCCTTTAATCCTATCACATTCAAAAACTTTAAATATGTCATTGCTAACTTGAGGAGCAATTTCAGAAAAAATATGAACCACCCATAACCAAACTCAAATCAAAACCAAAATATACCTCAAATTAAAGTCAAGCACCCAAAAATCACTTCTGAAATGCAAAATCTAAACCCAAATTAAATTCAAACACCAACAAATCACTGTCAGAACATACATCATCCACCTACTGTTTGATGAAAATTGAGATATCTACACAAGTCGTGCATTGCTTGATGAAGTTATGCCAGAACAATTATCCACTAGCTGATGAAGTTTTCACCATTACAAGATAGGGTGTCACACCCCAAACCTGGAAGGGTTAGAGGAGTGATCCTACAAAAACGAAATCAAACTTATTGCGAAACATAAACTTTTAACTACAGTAATCCACCACATTTCCCTGTACGATTCTCATATTAATTCTTATGCAACTATAAAGATACAAGCTCATCTCATACACAAATTGGAACCATGGAAACCATGGAAGCCCCGTTGCCAAGATCCACCAAAATTCTTATCTCTCAATCATCCAAAAGCACTTGAGTATAGTTAGAACACTGAGATCATAATAAACTAGAATGAGCATATAACTCAATAAGCTAATTTTACATATAGAAGTACATGACAAACATATATCATAAACAATGCATGCACAATGTTCATGCACATAGTGCCAATACAATTGCTTTTATCTTATTACTCACTTATGGATCTTATGAATTGTCATACACTTGCACTAGAAATATCAAACACTCGATTACGATTTAGTTAGACTTTCACTTAACACACTTGAGTATGTTATATGTTATGTATTGTTATCAACGACACACCTTTTACTTATTCTCTGAAGGAATGTATCATCAGGGATGTATAGTTATCAATGATATACCTTATTAGCGACTAATCACTCATTATGTATTGCCGTCAGTGAAATAACCTTTGAGCCATTTATCACCCATTTCATTTAACCATCAGTAACATCAGCTGTTCATAACACCTTCAGATAAATCTTAAACATGGCTCTACATAACACATAAATGCTTACTAAGCACATACAAACTAAGTTTTCCTTCACAAGGCACAAATCACATTCACAATCATATTTTGAAACATATAATCATTGATAAACAATGCACATGTTATGCTTATGCTCAATGCACATCATACATATATATGACAATAACAAATCATATATTCATATTAAAACCAAGCATAACAATATGTCACATACTTAACATGCATAATCATATATCGAAATAATTTCATAAATCACTTAGCGAAAAATACGTGCATATAAATGAAAATACTTTATGAAACGCTTTAGGACACAGATATACATATGTTTATTGTGATTTAGTTGAAGTCTAGCTTACTTACCTCCTTACGAACAGATATCTAAGTGTCATTCCTTAATTGATATATCTACAAACAATTAGGAGATATATATGTAGAAGTTTAAGCATGTAATTCAAAATAAAATAGGTCTTCAAATAATTTACGCTTTAGGATTGGTTGGTTCTGTCTGGCATATTCCAAAATGATGTCCCTCACTTTTAAAATTTGTAATAAATTGTATGATGATCATAAAATCACAAAACTCACAAAATTAAACTAGACATGTCAAATAATATTTCTGACAAATTTCAAAACTTCTTAGAAGTCTAAATATTTCAAATAAAATTTGTAACTCTGGCATCCCACTGAAAATAATAAATTTCAAGGTTCCAAAGCTATCTTTGAAAATTCGTATAAAATAAAATATGAAATTTTTTTTATGAAACAAATGTTTATAGAATCCTTGACATGTCTGTTAACACATGTCAAAATATCATACCAAACTAAGAACTCAAATTAATAATTTTTGTTATATATCTGTCACGACCTAAAATCTCTTATTTAGAGACTTTAAGGGTGATTAATTTAGAAAAATAATAAAAAGACATCATTAAAATCTCCTCTTTTTTTTTTTCCAAGATCATTTTCTAAATCACACATATATTTATACATATCACATGAATCTATTACTACATCTAGCTACTTGTTCAAGATAAACTTTACATACACTGATGACCAAACTTAGTACATAGGTTGATAATCACATAATAAAACTTCCTATCACGATTTAGGCTAATCAAAACATTTTTCAAAACTATTGCATGCATGTAAATGCTCAGACTCCCTAGGAAGGCTCTAATACGAATCTCTTTTTGTATACCTGTGGAAGGAGGGGGGTGAGCATATAGCCTAATAGGAAAGATTCTAACATTATACTAAATCACAAGCATTCAAACAGTTACTCAATTACATAGTTACACAACCAATTATAATAAGTCAAGTAATTATTCTCATTCACACGTCAAGTTTATACTCGTGTTCCCCTTGGATCCATATACAAGATGGCCCATCCAAGGTCCAACACATCATGTTTATATTCGTGTTCCCCTTGGATTTGTATACAAGACGGCTCATGCAAGGTCCAACATATCACGTTTATAATCGTGTTCCCCTTGGATCCGTATACAAGACGGCCCATCCAAGGTCCGACACATCACGTTTACATTCATGTTCCCCTTGGATCCGTATACAAGACGACCCATCCAAGGTCCAACACATCACATTTATATTCATGTTCCCCTTGAATCTGTATCCAAAACGGCCCATCCAAGGTCCAATGCATACATTTATAAACCTTTCAATATAATTTCTAAAAATAAGTCTGAAGGCAATACAGTTTTTATAAAAATCCAGAACTTTCAAGAAGGGGGCGCGCGGGTCTGGTTGGTTCTGTAATTCTGCTCGACACTCGACACTGTAATTCTACTCGACACGCGACACTAGACACTCGACACTCACACCTACATGTCGAGTCATGCATTCAACACGCGACACTATCCACTCGACACTCGGCACCAGACACTCGACACACTCGACACTCGACACTTCCATAGCCTACATGTCGAGTCGCGCATACAACACGCGACACTGTCCACTCGACACTTGACACTTCCATAGCCTACATGTCGAGTCGCGCATACAATAGGCGACACTAGGCACCAAACACTCGACACTCACCACATTCATAACCGACACTCGACATTTCTATAGCCTACATGTCGAGTTGCGCATACAACACACGACATTGTCCACTTGACACTAGGCACCAGACACTCGACACTCGCCACATTCATAACTGACACTCGACACTTCCATAACTAGAAACTCGACACGCAAGTGTCGAGCCGCGTAGGATTAAATAACATTCTCAAAATATCCAGAGTTGTGAACCTGTTCGAATATGTCAGTTGAACAATATCATTTCCAGATTCCAACCTCCAATTTCAACAATTCACCAAAATTTCATTTTAAATCCAAATTCAATGAAATCAGTGGCTATTTAGAGCTTCATATGTCTATTTTCCTAAACAAAAGAGAAACTATATAAATCACAGTCCAAAAAAAAAACGCAGTAGCTCAAAGAAAATAGAATAGTGACATGAATCGCGACTTCCATCAAGTACAACATCTACTTCACGTCATAAGCACATAACTTCACAAATAATTCATCATCCAATCAACAAACAACCAATTTAACAATAAATCACATGTATTGCAAACCAATATCAATTAAAACAACAGAAATAAATAACACGATTTAAGTATAGTGTTAGAAAATCCCTACTTGTTTTCCAAGCCTGTACACCTATTTGATTTTTCCCTTATTTTCCTCTCTTTTTTCTTCCTTCTCTTTTTCTTCCTTCTCTTTTTCTTCTTCTCCTTCTTCTCTTTTTCTCTGTAACTGTAAGACTCTCCTCTTCTATCGTCAAATGAAAGAAAAAATCTCCTTCTGGAACCCTCATGACTCTCATATATATATAACGCCTTAATTCATGGGCCTAAGTCCACTTATTTTTTTTTTCCAAACCCATTTAATCCTTACCAAATTCTAACACAAGTCCATAACTATAATCCAACCCAATTCTCATTTATTTAAACATGGTTTTACAACTACTTCATGGCTAAAGTCCATCAAATTCAAATAAAATTACTCAAATACCCTTAAGCATAGTTTCTAAATTTGTAATATATATATACATACATTTTTTTTGGAACTCTATAATATCATTATCAAAAAAATTGTCTCTGCAAAATTCCAGTTTCGAATCATCCCAACCATAAATCTTGATATCTTAACTGACTAACCAAATTCTCACATTAACTTACCTCAAATCTCTTAGAGTCTTGCAAAAGAAGGATATCACACAAAGATAACATATAAAACTCTAGCAACTATATATAGAGATCTCCCAAGTATAATCCTAATATGGCTAGGATTGTAACATAATATTATATACCTATTTGAATTAGGATTATCACTTAAATATCAATCCTTTCCAAAAGGAAAATAATAAACCCACAAAATTACCAAAATCACCTTTTTTGCATTTAAACAATAATTCTTAATATTCTACATTTGAGTCAGTGCATTGGGAATGCCACGTATTATGAGATCACAAATTGTTGCCTTTTGCTTTGCCATGAGCTGCAACCCATTCCACGAACCTCGTGTGCCCCCTATTGCCACTTGACCAGAATTTTTGGAACAACCCAACCAATTTTGGATTTAAAACAAACCCATCACAACTCTTGGGAAAGTGATTGAAGTTAGAAATACAATAGGTTTCAATCTTTCTAAATGGGATTGGGAGGGAATCAATTTGACTTGATTTTTTTTTTAATTTTTAAAGTTTTTGCAGTAGGGTGTTTCTGGAGAATGAGTTGGTGGTTTGGTTATTGCTTTTCCATTTTCTTCATCTTCTTCTATTCTGGCTATCGACTTTACTTATGGTGACTGGATAGGAGCTCTTTCATATTATCGTGAATCCGTGATCCCCGCCCCGTTGAATTTTTTCTTGCTCCGCCCTGTTGCCCCGAAATGGGGTAGGGCGGGCCTAAATTTTAAAAAGAAGACCCGAATCCGCCCCGTCCCGCCTAATTTAAATTTATTAAATTATTTATTTAAAATATAAATATATTTATAATAATTATTTAAAATTATAAAAAATTTATACTCAATCTACTTCATTAAAAAAAAAGACATACATACATCTATAAAATTTTAAAATAACATAAATATAATTTATTCTTAATATAAAATAAAATACCTATACACATGATAAATATCCTAAAATATTTCATAACAAATCATTAAAAGTAAAAAAAAAAAGAAGTTAATTTATATTAGATAAAAAAAATCTTTGTTATAAATTTTCATTTATATTTGCATTGTATAAGCTAAATGATGATTATATTTAGACTTAAAAGAGCTAAAGTTAATTTATATTATATAAAAAAATTCATTACCAATAAAGTTTATGTAAGTTTCCATTTTATTGGCATTATGCAAACTAAATAGTAATTGTATAAATTAGTTATATCATTTAAAAAAATAGTGACCACTAATTACTATTTGATTTTATTAGTAATAACGTTACATACTCTATTAGAAATAATATTGAAGCGCATTATTGCTTGTAAACTAGTTAATTGACAATTTTTCAAATAATTGATAATACAATTAAGTAATTTTTCAATCGCATGTTGATTTAATTTCAATCTAATAATATTAATAAATGATTGATATATACCAATTAATTAACATTACATATATTTATAAAACATTAATAATTCAATCAATTAATTTAAATTACGATTAATCATATATTTAAGGTTATAAGATTGTTCTTATCTTCTATTTACATATTTAGACAATAATATATTGATTATATTAAAAGTATACATTTTGGAAATGATCTTATTAATATTGTAATAATTTAATTAGTACTTAATAATCTATATTAAGATTCTATATATTATTCAAATTTAATTACTATAAAATACAAATATTTTATTTTGTCATTTTAACATGATTAAATTAATGTTAACATACTAAAAGATGTTAATTATTAATTAAAATGTAACTTTTGTTAAAGTATTTGTACTGTTTGTAAAATTATAAAGAATTCAGATATATGAAAAGTTAACAAATATAACCTAAAAATTACTAAATAGTCCTAAAATTTTAAAATTTTACAAATACACCCTTATATCTTGCAAGGCGGGACGGGTCAACGGGTCCAAGGGGTTGGACCCGGACTCGCCCCAACTGGGGCAAAATTATTTTACCCTGGACCGACCCCAAACTAAGTTTGGGGCAGGTCTTGCCCTGCCCTATTTTATGCGGGCCACACCGGACCCCAAACCCGACGGGTCAAATTGCCATCCCTAGGAGTCATCTCTACGCCGATTAAAGAGGGGTCAGATGACAATCGCCATAATCTCTATAGTATGTTTTTCAACATTTATCAGTTACGCCCTTTGAATCCAAATGACATCAAGATTGTGTAATGGTTAAAGGTTGAATGTAATATTGATTAAAAAGATTGGGTAAGCTATATGAACCCAAAAAACACTTATAACACCATTCTTTTTTTAAAAAAAAAAAAAACCTTCATTCAAATTTAAAAGTCAAAAATCTTCTTTTTATACCTGTTTAATGGCATATAAGTCCTCTCATTTAATGCAATATTTATAAATTAAATGTAAGATTAATACAAATTAATTATCCTAGCAAAAAAAAAAATCCTTAAAACTTTGGGAACAAAATTTATTAAATTAGTGAACCTTTGTTTTCCATTTACCCAAATTCAAAAACATAGCTAGACCAAATTCATAAACATAGCATTCTTTTTTTTTTTATCTTTGAATCAACAAAAACATTTATAAATTTTTATTTTTTCTAATCCAACATGAAATCTATTGCTTTTTAATCAAATCTCTTTGAAGCTTTTCTCTGTTTAAAATCCATATATACCCAAACTATATGGGAGGATTAGAAAATTTTTAACAAGTAGATCTTTTTTTGGTTAATTATCAAGATAAATAAAATAAAATAAAAACAATAGAAATCACATATAATCATACAAAACGTTATTTGAAAATCCTACCTCATAGAGGATTTACACAAGACGAGTGTTTAGAAACAACTTTAGATTGATTAACTATAACGACTACTAGTTGTGGGATTTTTGTTTGGTTGGATTAAATTATTTTGTAGCTAATACTTTTGACTGAAAAAACAACATTTTTCTAGGCATTTATTTTCACTAAAATAAAAAGAAAAGAAAAAAAATTAATTTGTTGTGTACGAGAATCGTTTTGATAACTAATGCGTTGAATAAAAAAAAGGATTTAGTAACGCTTATTATTAGGTCATTGTATTTTATTTAACATATATTTTCTATTGTCTTTAATAGTGATTTAATAAATAGGGGCTTGGTATTTTTTTTTTAATAAAATTGGAGTGTTTAGAATGTTCTTGGGGGGTTCATGTTTGTTTTTAGGCACGGGCAAAAAATCCAAGAAACCGAACCAAACTGCAAAATCGAACTAGACCGCGCAATTTGGTTTGATTTCTCTGTTGTATTTCAAACGGATTAGTTTGGATTTTCTTTAAACCAACTGGTTTGGTGCGAAAACCACCAAAACCCAACATCATCAACATTAGTTTTTAAAAACATCAAGATGAAACATGGCAACGCATGGTTGGAAACATCTTTTAAGTACAAATAAAAATGAAACACAACATAACTCCTATCCCTAAACAACAACAAAACCATCGACCTTTTGTCCATCACTTCCTCTCTCATCTTGCCATCTCAACTCTAATCTGTCATCTCCTTTGTTCATGGTCTTCTCCTAATCTCTCTTAACTTAATATCTCTTAATTTTCAACTCCATCAAGACCTATTAGAGTGTCTACTTTTCTAGCCCTCTCAACTCTATCTCTCATCTTCAATCGAGATCCAAAAAGGGTAGCCAAGGTCTAGAAAGGGTGTTATTTTCAATGTGTGACACAGATGCATGTGCCATGCACATGTTATTTTTGTTCAACTTGTGATAAAACAAGAGTATTAGTTTATTTCTTATTTTACTGTTTCGAGAAGTATATTTTAGGAAGTATTTGATTTATAACAAATATCTTCTTAGAATAGGACGTTATTTCATGTATCCTAGTTAAAATAGGAGAATATATATTTGTGTCCAAATTCCTTTAGGAGTTATATTTATATCACTTCCTATTATATTTGTCATTATCCTAATATGAGTTTGATTAGGATTTTAACAGGAATCTAAGGAGATTGCGAGCAGACCTCCCATTATATATACAAAGTTATTTTTACATAATTGAGGGTGTTGATTAGTCGGTTGGTTGCGGGAGTTCATGTCACAGCATTCCAAGGATTAAGAGGAGAGCTTCAACGTAAATAGGAATGTCTCTTTGACTTGATTTTATGAGTGTTTTATTCATATATGAGAGGTTGTAATTGTACATGAATTGTTGATTAGATCTATGTGAGTTAGTAGACACTTGAGAGAACCTGCGAGTTAAGTGTTTATGTTCAGTATCAGACATCGTGGTTATGATATACTTAACAGTGTGTTGTTAAGTTATCTGTGACAGAGAGTGAGTAGTATCACTAGAGTTTAAGATCTTGGCGGGATTTTGTTTTACAAAGATTATGTCAGTGTGTGAGAGTGAGTCAGCACTGTAAACGATCCTAAAGATTGTAAAAACAAGAACTTAGTGAATTGCAGCTCTATAGTTATCCGTGGATGTAGGTTTTATAACCGAACCACGTAAAATCCTCTTGTGCCGATTTACATTACAGTTTACTATTATTATTCTTATAACTGCATACTTTCAGAACTAACAATTGGTATCAGAGTTGGTTCACTGATAGACGAGTGAAGAAAAGATCATGTTGATCTAGAAGAATGGAGTTTATTCGCAATGAAGGATCCGAAACACAATCACCTATTTCTTAATGATAACAAGTATCCATATTGGAAGGTAAGAATAATGATGTATATCAAATCTATTGATGACAAGGCATAGACTAGTGTGCTTAAAGGATAGACACTGCCAACAAAGTTGAATGCTTTTGGTGATGCTGAACCCAAATCTGAGGAGGAATGGACTGATGAAGAATACAAACGTTCAAGCTGGAACTCAAAGGTTCTCAATGCAATTTTTGCTGCAGTGGAATTAAACAATTTCGGATAGATTTCTAGGTGCAAAGTGGCCAAGGAAGCTTGGGATATACTTGAGGTAAAACATGAAGGTACCGCATTGATGCGTTCGAAACTAGAAAGTATACTAGTCGCACAAGTAATAAAGTGATAAGTAGATATCGTTCCCATGAGAATTGATTCTAATTGAATTTGTTATTTTCCAGCAACAATAAATTAAACAGGGGGGGTTTTGTTGAATGATTAACTAAATGAAATAAGAATGCAAATGAAGAATAACAAAACAAAAGTTAATTTGAGTGAAAAATCAATGAGAGAAATCTGGTTAAGGGATCCTTCTCTACCACAAGATATGGATTTGCGAATTAATTGTAGAATTGTCATCCAATTACACCATTGAAATTATCAACCGTAGATAACAACAAGCTCTGTTATCCCAATCTTTCCTTACTTTGTTGTTAAATAAAACAGGCTCTTTATTTAATCTCTATCCATTAAACAACCTAGAACAAGCTCTCTAAATTTAATTCAATGGATGCATTACGATAAGAAAGATAGGTTGATCTAAGCAATAAACACACAAGCTCGGATTATTTAACTTAGGTTGTATTCTCCAATTGCAATCTCTGATCACAATTTTGCTACTAAGGATTAGAAATTCAAGACAATTACGGATCAAGATTTCTAGTCTAGCAATAGACAACAACCAGATTATATTCAGTTGGCCATTCGAAATACAATCCAGCAAGCAATCATAAGCATTAGATATAGGAAAATACAAGCAAATTCAATTAGAGAATTGGATAACAACTTCTTGCACAATCAACTTACAAAAACCATATCAGGGGCTTTGAAATCACCCTCAACCCAATTCAGATTCAGTTACACATGTTTTAAGAACGTGGTAAATACAATACAACATGGAGACATTCCAGAAAATGAAAGGGAAGGGAAAAATTTAGCAAATTTGATGTAATTCTCTTTAGATTGTAGTTCTTCCTCTTTCCAAGCTTCTTTTCTCCTTCAAGAACTCCAGGAGATGAAAGAATTCCAGAGCTGCAGCCTCCACCACGTTCTCCCCTCTTCCAGTTCTAAAAATAAAACCCTAAAATGTGTTTAAATACTCTGCTACAGTGACTTGCTACAGTGCCCCCGTATTATACATGCTACAATGACTTGTGGAATTATATTTCTATACATCTCACACTGTTTTGATTAGAACTTTTGGTACACTGAATGGATTTATAAACCGTAAATTTCTCCAGAAAATAGACTTCGAGAGCTTTCCAACGGTATATAATATGTCATCGGGTTCATTGTATATCAATACAATTAAATCTGAGAAGATGGTTGACTAGCAGAGGTGAAAATGAAGGGTTTTACTCCATTTTTGTGCAAGTTGCTCCAAAACTCCTACAAACATCAAAACCACACAAAAACATAAAAATACCAAGGAATATAGCAAAGAAACATGGACGAATTGATATGAAAATGATATATAAATAGACACCTATCAAATTCCCCCACACTTAGACTTTGCTAGTCCTCGAGCAACTACAACGATATGAAACAAAACTAAACCGAAACAGAATCAAAGAAAAATTAAAACACACAAATGCTTCAACTTGCAAATAAGGCTCAAAGATTGTACTTAATTATAACCCAAGGAAAACTTCAAAATAATGCACTTGATCAAGAATTTATCTCAAAGATTAGTTTCGCTTCATTTCAATTCCTCAAGTGTGTGTGTTTAGAGCCATTCTCACCTAATCACTTGTAACCCGGATGAGTTTATGCATAAAAATGAATCATATTTAATATTGAAGATGTGTGTATAAATGAACTCCATAGCCTGCTTTTCAAGTCACTCTCCACTAATGTAGACATGCACAACACCAAGGATCATGTAGGACTTTATTAAGCTTGTAACGTTTGGCTTGGGTGAAGGTATGATAAAGGATAATAATTTGGCTCAAATCACCCACAAACACCTAAATCATTCAAGACTATGTAGAGCTCAACCCTATAACACAACTTCATTTCAATTCACCAGGTTACTCCCCCAAACTTATTAAGAACACTCAATCTTTTTTTTTTTTTTTGCAGAAAACAAAAGAAAACTACACCCCCACACTTTGTTGTTTCGTTCTTTTTAAGAACACTTAAGGGTATAGATCTCTTATTCTTCTTCTTTTTTTTTCTTTTTTTTCTTTTCTTTTTTTTATTACACTTCCCCTCCCCCACACTTAAACAACACATTGTCCTCAATGTGTAAGTACGTGGACGATAAGTACAGATTGGCTTTTGTTTTCTTTTTTTTTTTTTACAAACACAATAGGACTCACTTGCATTGCTCATGACACATCCCACCTCCTCTAACTTCCCAAAACCAGAACATAGCTCAGAATTTAATTAGTGAATGATCTACATGCTCATAGGTAAGGGATAAACTGTTTGGAACAAATTCATTTGAGGTTAGGAAATCTTTTAGTGAGTTAACAAAGAAAAAGGCTTACAGAGGCTCAAAGGGGTAACTAGGGATCAATTTCAGTCAAGGTTGGCTATTAAGGCTCAAACGGTCCAAAGATGGCCTAAATCATTTCCCCAATGTTGCACAGCCTAGGATTTCGCCTTGAGTGACCATCAAACAAGTTCTAGAATTCATTGAAATCTGAAGAAACATTTAAATTACATAAACTTTCTCTAAGTGAACAAATAACTCAGTGATAATAGCTCAGTGCTCAATGTTGCGCAAGAAATCAAAAGCAAAGCGAAAACCAATAAACATTTCAAGCACACAGATCCATGCATCATTATCATTTTTCAAGAGTTATTCTTAATTCAATCATTATCTTATCATCGACCCACAAAATGCAAGAAAAGAGGTACGTGGCATTGTTACACTTGAGTCAAGATTGTATATTTCAACAATCCTTAGGACCAGTAGCCCGCAGACTTAAGGTTTCCAGCCTATATACCTTTGTTATGAAGAACAAAACAAGAAACAAGACACTTCAAACAACATGAAATAAGCAAACTACAAAGTTATTAAGGAAGAATGCGTTTCAAGGGTTAAGGAAACCCCATATTCTGCCATTCTCAGGTTTTTCCAAAATTTTTTTTTTTAAATCGAAACTGATAAAGATAAAAATACATAACAACTCTAAATTACGGAAAACTAAACTCACTCATAAAATAACAAAGTTCAACAAGTCAACAAACAAAAACAAGTTAGTTAGAATGGGTCTAAAAAGTTTAGAAGTTAGCCTCCTTATTCAGCCATTATGGATTGAAGAGATCCAGAATGCGTTTCAAGAGAACTTGAACTTTTTAATCCACCACTCTAAAAACCGAGATTAGAAAATATTACCTGGGACGAAAGAAATAAACTGAAAAAAACTCAAAAGAAATGACATGAAAAATCTCAAATAAACACACTAAAAAGAAAGCAAACAAAAACGAAGCAATCCAGCAAATAGAGATTACAGATGGAGGGTTAAATCCAGTTGACGCCTTTTGTTGCCTTCTCCAAACCAATTTATCCGAGCCATTGTTGGATCAGGCGAATAGATGAATTCTTGTAGTTTATCAATTAACTCCCCTGCAGTTGAAGCTGTAACCAGGATTTGCCTCGCCGACTGTGAGATAAAGTTTTTTTCTACTGCTTGATCAAGAAAAGACAACAAACCATCAAAAAAGTTATTGACATTTAACAAACCAATGGGTTTTTTATGGATGGTTAGCTGTGCCCAAGAGGTGATTTGAAATATCTCCTCTAATGTGCCATAACCACCGGGTAACGCTATAAATGCATCGGACTTAACAACCATATGTGCAATACGCTCATGCATGCTAGAGACTTGTAACTCTTCCCCGATTGTGTTGCCTACGATATCTCGTACAGCTAATGGTTTAGGGATAATGCCGAGAACTTTGCTCTCTCCTAGGGATGCAGCTGTTGACACACACCCCATTAACCCAAGACTACCCCTCCATAAATCAAATTAATACCCCTCGCAGCTAATGTCCTACCAAGATCAAGAGCTGCTGTGGTAAACTCTCCATCTTTACCAAATTGCGATCCCCAAAATACGCATATATTGCGGAATCGCCGAATTGGTGTTTTCTCCATTTCTACAAGTGCTCTAATCTTGTGTAAGACACGTTAGATATTATGCTTTTCATTGCAAGACAGGTTATGGAATGACATATGAAAATATGCAGAATGTATATATACACCCATAAAACTCTCAAATTTTGACACATGGGGACATACTTTCGATGGGGGTTGCTCGATGCAGATTTATTGCCCCAAGATTTAAAAAAAATGAGATATGCTTTCGACGGGGTTTGACAAAACCTACACACTTGTCTCCCACGTGAAGCATGGAAAATGGAGGTACACTTTCGGCGGGGGTTGACAAAACCCCCATACTTGTCTCCCACGTGAAGCATTAAAAATGGAGATACACTTTCGGTGGAGGTTTACAAAACCTCCACACTCGTCTCCCACGTGTACTTACGCCATAGGGTAGTCATATGGTTTGTCAAAAAGAAAAGTTGAAATTAAAACAAACAAAATCAACAAACAATAACAACACAAAAACAACATTGATAATCAGATCAAACGAAACAAGAAAAAAAATTCTACAACAACAACATACATTCAAATATACAAGTAGTTGTGATTGTGGCTCACATCTTCCTCTGGTTTTACGTCCAGTAACGGCTGAAATGCCTTCTATGAGTCGGGGATTTGCTTCCCATCCAGTTTTTTTATAAACTGGCAAACAGGGTCGTTTTTAGTCAGATTCCCTAGACTATAACACTGCAATTCATCACGAAATTGTGTCCATAGATTAAGCAATTCACGCTGAGCAAGTCCACAAGAATGTGACTCGAGAGTTAACAAAACATTATCCAGCGACTCATTACTCAAACCATTCTTAATAAATGAAAGTTTATCTTCTCTATTCCTGGACACAAACCTAATGAACGACAAGTCTGGTTACAATTCCATCTAGCACATTTATAACATACTTGTAACCTTTTCGCTCTTCGCCTCTTGGCGTAGTAGCTCTTTCCTAGACCAGGCATGTATTTTGCGATATTAATGTCCGGCTCACCGGACAATCTCACCTTGGCTTCGATAAGCCATCGGATATCAGCAGGCACATTTAGGAGCATCAACGCCCAAAGTCTAGTCATCCGTACTTTATAAATTTTAAACACAGCATTTTGAGGAAGTGAAGGGAAATATTTACGAAGGTGCGATAGAAAGATATCGGCATCCATTGAAGAGAAGAAAAGGAGAGATATTACCGATAATGTGATTGAGTTTGTTCTTCTCCCAGATATGCACGTTTCAAACCTTCGAACAATGGCTTCAACTCTCGTTTGAATGTTTCCTCAAGCTGTTGCACAACTGAACTCGAAGCACGGAATAATCAAATTAAACACAAGAAAAGAAAAGAAAAGAAAATAGAGACACATAAAAGAAATAAAAACACAAGAGCAAACGAAAGTAAAAAACAAACAACAAAGCAAATGAGACAGATGGCAAAGAGAGATCAAACCTGATCAATTATAATAGCCCATGAGAGGAATCTCCTCGAAACACAAAAATTGATCAATACTACCCTCTTTTCTTTGTCTCTTTTTATTTATATTTCAAAAACATTGGGTTGCCTCCCAATAAGCGCTTGGTTTAACGTCCTCAGCCTGACGTTATCTGTCCTCACCCATCAAGATAAGTTGGCTCATAGAGAGGTACCTCATCGATGTCCTGCAGCACTGAATTCTCATAGTAAGGCTTTAACCTGTGCCCATTCACCTTGAATACTTTATCCATTTTTAAGCTCATGATTTCCACTGAACCATGGGGAAAAAAATTAGTAATAATAAAAGGTCCAACCCATCGAGATCGTAATTTACCTAGAAATAACTTGAGGCAAGAATGAAATAAAAGAACTTTCTGTCCCACTTCAAAATTCTTCCTTGAGATCATTTTATCATGAAATGCCTTAGTTCTCTCCTTGTAAATTCTGGAATTCTCATAGGCATCATTTCTAAGTTCTTCCAATTCTTGCAGTTGAAGCTTCCTGTGTTCTCCAGCAGCATCCATCTCCATGTTACAAAGCTTTACAGCCCACCATGCTTTGTGTTCGAGCTCTACTGGAAGGTGACATGGCTTACCATAGACTAACCTATACGGAGACATCCCAATAGGTGTCTTGTAAGCAGTTCGGTAGGCCAAAGTGCATCATTCAATCGTAGGCTCCAATCTTTTCTACTCGGATTCACTGTCTTCTCGAGAATGGACTTGACTTCCGATTTGAAACTTTAACTTGACCACTAGTTTGTGGATGATATGCAGTAGACACCTTGTGAGTGATGTTGTATTTCTTGAGCAAGGCTTTAAATGATCGGTTGCAGAAGTGTGTCCCTCTATCGCTATCATGGCTCTTGTGTTCCAAATTCTCGCAAAATGTTGATTTCACAAATCTACACAACTTTAGAATCGTTATTTTCTCGTAGCTTTTGCTTTCACCCATTTAGAAACATAATCCACAGCAAGTATAATGTAAACATTACCAAATGATGAAGGAAAAGGACCCATGAAATCAATACCCCACACATCAAAAATCTCGACAATAAGTATAGGGATTTGTGGCATTTGATTTTTGGCACTTAAATTACCTGTCCTTTGACAACGGTCACAAGCTTTGCAGAACAGATATGTATCTTTGAACAATGGTGGCCAGTAGAATCCATAATCAAGAACTTTAAAGGCTGTTCTTTTTGTTCCGAAATGACCTCCACATGCATAAGAATGACAGCAGGTTAAAATTGAATTAAATTCAGATTCAGAAATGTACCTTCTTATCACTTGGTCAGAACAATGCTTCCATAAGTACGGATCATCCCATATGTAATACTTGGCAATGTTCTTGATCTTGTCTCTTTGAGCTCGAGTCAAGTCATGTGGTATCTTCTTGGTAACTAAGTAGTTGACAATATCTGCATACCAAGGGGCTACTACATTTAGAGACAACAATTGTTCATCTTGAAAACTTTCTTGTAATGGCAGTGCATTCTTATCATGGACAATGCGACTGAGATGCTCTGCAACTAAGTTTTCACTTCCCTTCTTGTCTTTGATTTCCAAGTCAAACTCCTGTAAAAGGAGTATCCACCTAATAAGCCTTGGTTTAGCATCTTTCTTTGTGAGCCAGTACCTCAAAGCTGCATGATCAGAATAAACGGTTACTTTAGTACCAATCAAATAAGATCGAAACTTTTCTACAGCAAAAATAACCGCTAGTAGCTCTTTCTCAGTGGTAGAATAATTAAGTTGAGCATCATTTAAAGTCCGAGATGCATAGTAAATGGCATGTGGAATTTTGCCAATTCGTTGACCCAAACCGGCACCCACAGCATAGTCACTTGCATCGCACATGATCTCGAATGGATGATCCCAATTCGGAGATTGGATTACTGGAGCTGAAGTCAGGAGTTCCTTCAGTTTCTCAAATGCCTCCTTGCATTTCTCATCAAATTCAAAGGCCACATCATTCTGTAATAATCTGCATAGGGGCAATGCTATCTTCGAGAAATCTTTGATGAATCTACGATAAAAACTTGCATGACCAAGAAACGAACGAATATCCCGCACACTTGTGGGAGGTGGTAAGGAACATATAAGATCTATCTTGGATTTATCAACCTCTATACCCTTAGCAGAAATAACATGTCCCAAAACTATACCCTGATCTACCATGAAATGACATTTCTCCCAATTCAGAACAAGGTTAGTTTCTATACATCTTTGAAGTATAAGGGTAAGGTTGTCAAGGCATTTATCAAAAGAATCACCAAAAACACTAAAGTCATCCATAAATACCTCAATAATGTTCTCAACATAATCAGAGAAAATACTTACCATACACCTTTGGAAAGTGGCAGGGCATTGCAAAGACCGAATGGCATGCGTCGATAGGCAAATGTACCGAATGGGCATGTGAATGTAGTTTTCTCTTGATCCTCAGGGGCAATGACAATCTGATTATATCCTGAATAGCCATCAAGAAAACAATAATGAGAATGACCTGCTAATCTCTCCAGCATTTGATCAATGAATGGCAAAGGAAAGTGATCCTTGCGAGTTGCAGAATTGAGCTTTCGATAATCAATACAAACTCGCCACCCGGTTTGGATACGAGTGGGAACTAGCTCATTATTGTCATTCTTAACCACCGTAACACCAGATTTCTTCGGAACAACTTGGACTGGACTCACCCACTTGCTGTCCGAAATTGGATAAATCACACCCACATCTAACAATTTCAGGATTTCTTTCTTGACAACTTCCATCATTGGAGGATTCAACCTCCGCTGTGCTTCTCGAGTGTGCTTGGATCCTTCTTCTAATAAGATACGGTGCATGCATATGGCTGGGCTAATACCTTTGATGTCAGCAATTGTCCACCCAATGGCTGTTTTGTGATCTCGAAGCACTCGGATGAGTTTCTCTTCTTGTAATGGTGCAAGGCCCTTTGCTATTATGACTGGTAAAGTGTCTTTCTCACCCAGGAATACATGCTTCAAATGATCTGGAAGAGGCTTAAGCTCCAAGGCAGGTGCTTTCATCACAGAAGGAAGAAGTTTCTCATTAGATAAAGGCAATTCAATGTACGAAACATCATACCTGTTTGTGGTGATAGCTATAGTCTCATCCAAGCTTGCCACAGCTTCCTCCACTTCTTTAGACACTTGTATCAACTTTCTCGATTCTCTGGAATTTTTTGCCCCTATGTGCTCACTAATGGCTACTTCCAATGCATCCTTGCGAGTTAACTCAAAAAGTTGTTGTGCCAAAGAATCAATAACATCAACTGCAAAAACAGAATGCAAGTCACTAGGGTACCTCATTGCCTCAAAAATATTGAAACGAATCACCTCGCCATCAAACTCCATGGTGAGAGTGCCATCATGAACATCAATCTTTGTTCGGGCAGTTTTCAAGAATGGCCTCCGCCACTCCCCAAAAGAATCGGTGTTGGATTGGGAATGTCTCATCCTCCATTTCCAGCAACTAGAACAGTCTGCTGGAAAAACCAATTGATTTACCTTCACAAGCACATCTTCCACAACTCCTTTGGGATATGCATTAGAACGATCAGCAAGTTGAATTACAATACCAGTTTCCACAATGGGTCCAAGATTCAAAGAAGCATAAATAGAATATAGCATGACATTAATAGATGCTCCTAAATCTAACATAGCTCTTTCAAACTTGGTATTACCAATGGTGCATGGAATGGTGAACGTACCTGGATCTTTGCATTTCGGAGGAATTTTCTTTGCAATACAGCTGAAATATTTTCCCCCACACTTACCTTCTCATTTCCTTTCAACTTTCTCTTGTTGGTGCATAACTCCTTCAGAAATTTTGCATAACGAGGTACGTGCTTGATAGCATCCAGAAGTGGTATATTCACCTCGATCTTGCGAAAAGTTTCCAGGATTTCCTATTCTTGTTCCTCCTTCTTTGATTTTGCAAATCTGCTAGGAAAAGGTGGAGGAGTAACATTGAAGAAATATGAGTTTTGGGATTTACCTTAGAAGATGATGTTTTATTCATGGTGGAAGTGGTGTCATCCCCTTCATTAGTTTGCGATTTGTTTGGTGGAATCTCTAATTGCTTCCCACTTCTCAAAGTTACAGCACTAGCATTTTCTCTTGGATTGATCACTGGCTAAGAAGGTAATTTTTCGGAGCTTTGACTCTCAAATTTGCTCATGTTACTGGCCAATTGTCCCATTTGATTTTCCAGGTTTTGGATACTTGCCCTAGTTTCTTGCTGAAATTGCATTGTGTTAGTGGCAAGTGCTTTAACAATATCCTGGAGAGACATACCTGAATTTTGTGGAGCTGGTTGTGGTGCTGGTGGTGGTTGTGCTTGAAATGGTTGCTGCACCCTTGGTTGATTGAAACCTGGTGGTCGATTTGGTATGGCATTTGGGGCAATTGGTTGATGATTCCCATATCTTAAATTAGGGTGATCTCTCCATCCAGCATTGTAAGTATTGGAGAAAGGGTCATACCTTTGCCTTGGTTGTCCTGGAAATCCACCCATGGCATTGGCTTGTTCTGTATCTCCTTCTTGCAAAGTTGGACACATGTCGGTTGGATGGTCCATGGCAGAACATACTCCACATGCATAAGATTGCTGCATATGTCCTAAAGCCATTTTTTTTACAAGAGAGGTAAGTTCACAAAGTTGTTGTTCAATGTTTGAAGTACTTACCTCATTTACTCTTTTTGATAGTTGTGGCTCAAATTGACTGCTGAATTGTTGGGAGTTCGCTGCCATGTCACTAATCAAACGTCTTGCAACGTTCGGTGTTTTATTAACTAGTGCTCCACCACTAGCAGCATCAATGATACTCCTTTCCATGGGTAGGAGACCCTCATAGAAATATTGAATTAGGAGTCCATCACTAATTTGGTGGTTTGAACAGCTAGCACATAACCTCTTAAATCTCTCCCAATATTCATGAAGTGATTCTCCATTGTGTTGTCGAATGCCACTAATATCTTTTCTAATATTTGTAACTTTCGAGGCTTGAAAGTATTTCTCCAAAAAGAGTTTACTCATCTCATTCCAAGTGGTAATGGTACCTGGTGGTAGGTAGTATAGCCAATCTTTTGCCAAATCTGCTAATGAGAATGGGAAAGCTCTCAATTTAATTTGCTCTTCAGAAACGCCGGTTGGCTTCATACTTGAGCATCCCACATGAAATTCTTTGAGGTGTTTGTTCGGATCCTCTCCTGCAAAACCATGAAATGTAGGCAAGAGATGAATCAGTCTAGATTTAAGTTCAAAATCTATCTCAAAATTGGTGCTTATGCATAGCGGTTGTTGATTAATAATTGGAGCCGCTAACTCCTTAAGAGTCTTATCGTTTTCCATCGCCATTGCTTCCGATTCAGATTTGATTGAACTGCAAGAAGATGGGAGGGAAGTATGTCGTGCAAGGTCAAATTCTGGAGGTGGAGTTGAAATTGATCGATTTAGCCTTAAATCTGTCTCTTATACACATCTAGATGTGTATAAGAGACAGATCCGCTTCTCCCTCGGACATAAAAGCCTAACACAAACAATCAGGAAATAACAATCAAGAATCAGTAGTAAAAACAGAATAACAAATTGATTAGAAAATCAATCCCCGGCAACGGCGCCAAAAACTTGATGCGTTCGAAACTAGCAAGTATACTAGTCGCACAAGTAATAAAGTGATGAGTAAGATATCGTTCCCACGAGGATTGATTCTACTTGAATTTGTTATTTTTTCAGCAACAATAAATTAAATTAAGGGGGGTTTTGTTGAATGAATTAACTAAATGAACTAGAATGCAAATGAAGAATAACAAAACAAGAAACTTTAATTTGAGTGAAAAATCATGAGAGAAATCTCGTTAAGGTATCCTTACTCTACCACAAGATATAGATTTGCGAATTAATTGTAGAATTGTCATCCAATTACACCATTGAAATTATCAACCGTAGATAACAAAAGGCTCTGTTATCCCAATCTTTCCTTACTTTGTTGTTAAACAAAACAGGCTCTTTATTTAATCTCTATCCATTAAACCACCTAGAACAAGCTCTCTAAATTTAATTCAATGGATGCATTACGATAAGAAAGATAGGTTGATCTAAGCAATAAACACACAAGCTCGGATTATTTAACTTAGGTTATATTCTCCAATTGTAATCTCTGATCACAATTTTGCTACTAATGATTAGAAATTCAAGACAATTACGGATCAAGATTTCTAGTCTAGCAATAAATCACAACCAGATTATATTCAGTTGGCCACTCAAATACAATCAGCAAGCAATCATAAGCATTAAATATGGGAGAATACAAGCAACTTCAATTAGAGAATTGGATAACAATTCCTTACACAATCAACTTACAAAAACCATATCAGGGGCTTTGAAATCACCCTCAACCAATTCAGATTCAGTTACACATGTTTAAGAACGTGGTAAATACAATACAACATGGAGACATTCCAGAAAATGAAAGGGAAGGGAAAAACTTAGCAAATTTGATGTAATTCTCTTTGGATTGTAGTTCTTCCTCTTTCCAAGCTTCCTTTCTCCTTCAAGAACTCCAAGAGATGAAAGAATTCCAGAGCTGCAGCCTCCACCACGTTCTCCCCTCTTCCAGTTCTAAAATAAAACCCTAAAATGTGTTTAAATACTCTGCTACAGTGACTTGCTACAGTGCCCCGTATTATACATGCTACAGTGACTTGTGGAATTATATTTCTATACATCTCACACTGTTTTGATTAGAACTTTTGGTACACTGAATGGATTTATAAACCGTAAATTTCTCCAGAAAATAGACTTCGAGAGCTTTCCAACGGTATATAATATGTCATCGGGTTCATTGTATATCAATACAATTAAATCCGAGAAGATCACTGACTAGCAGAGGTGAAAATGAAGGGTTTTACTCCATTTTTGTGCAAGTTGCTCCAAAACTCCTACAAACATCAAAACCACACAAAAACATAAAAATACCAAGGAATTTTATACCAAGGAATATAGCAAAGAAACATGGATGAATTGATATAAAAGTAATACATAAATAGACACCTATCACGCATCTGTTAAAAGATCTAAATTAATGAGACTGAATTCTCAATTTGAAAATTTGATGATGCATGAAGATGAGTCAATTTTTGAGTTTTACTCTAAGATATGTCATATCACAAATTCGGCATACATGCTTGGCAAAACTTCACTGATGTAGAAATTGCTAGCAAAATAATTAGGTCTATTCCAGATAAATTTTAACCTATAATTTCAGCGATTGAGGAAGTTAAAAACACTGATGAGATGAGAGTTGATGAACTGATTGGCATTCTCCAAAAATTTGAAATAAATCAAAGCACTAGGAAGCAAAAAGGAAAAAGCATTGCATTCAATGTTAAAACTAAAAAATCTGATGATGAAGTAATAATGAACTTGATGAAACTGATTATAAATAGATAGCTTTTCTAACAAAGAATTATGTCAAGTTAATGAAAAAGAATTTTAGGAAAAAGAATCAAGGAAAGCCATCAAACTCAAATGAAGACAAGTTCAGGAAATTCAACAAGGATAATGACAAGAAGAAATTGAAGCAACTTGATAAGAAATGACAGATTCAATGTTATGAATGTTCTGGTTATGGGCATATTCAGTCTGAATGTGCTAATCTCAAGAAGAAAAACAAAGGCTTGACATCTACTTGTGAGTGATGAATCAAAATCTGATTCGGATGACCAAGAATGCATGAGTAATGTTGTTGCATTCACGGCATCAGCAGTTGATAAAGGGAAAGTTGTTCTAACTGACATAACAGAACACTACAGATCCAATGTTGATCATTCAGATGAAGAAGATGGTCCAGAATACTATAAAGAGTTGCAAGAGACTTATAATGCACTCTATGGTGAATGATTGAATCAGAATGAAGATATTAAAACCTTGAAGAAGGAGATTGAAGTACTGACATGTCAAAATTCGTATGCTAAAAATCGTATCACGGAATTGGAGATTGCTTTGATAGACAAAACAACACATGTTGAGAAAATCACAACAGAGCTGATTGAGAGCAAAAGATGTGTTGATCAACTCAGAATCGGGTCAGCTAAACTTGATCAAGTCTTGAGTCTTGGAAGAGACAACTCCAACAAAAATGGATTTGGATACACGGAAGGTAATGTTGCATCTTCATCAAAAATAGTGTTTGTAAAAGCTTCAACATCAGGTAAAAATTCTGAACCTAACTCAATGAGATCCAGTCCTAGTTCAAAAAGCAATGAAACATTTGTTTCTCCTCTAAGTTCGTTCAAATCCAATCCTGAAAAGGTAAGAAGATTCATTCCAATATGTTATTTTTGTGGTAAAAAGGGACATATTAGGCCTAGATGCTTTAAAATGTTGAATCTTTTTTTTTTTTGGAAAAGTTACTTAGTAATATAAATCCAAAAAAGTTATAATGTACAAAAATCTGAGGGGCATACCCCAAGAATTACAAAAGGACGTAAAGTCCAAACATACAATCCAACAAAAAGATAGAAAATGAAGGCCACAAGCAGCCTAAAACAAAGTAAAAAAGCCACAAACGGCCTTAACAACATAGAAGAGAAATGATCACAAACGGTCTAAAACATAAAAATACAAGAGCTTTAACCCTTCTTGTTTTTCTTCTTCTTACCCTTCTTTACCGGGGTAGCTCGGGTGTCCGAATGAGTATGGTCAATCCCATCAGATTGATCATCCTCACTAAGCCCATTCAAAGGCTCAAAACGAGTGGGAGAAGACTCAGGAGGTATCCGCCCTGAGGAAATAGATGCCTCACGATTTGTAGAACACTTGATAGTGCCCAAAAGTCTACCCTCGTCAGTCGCAAAAGGAGATGGAGAATCAGAATCTGAAACTGACTCTACACTCGGAACTGTAGTAGCCTTGGGAGGCTCAACTTGCACTGCAGAAATTTCTGGAATAGTAACTATTTTGGTGCAATCAGTGACCTTGGTCACATCCTTTTCTTTTCTCAAATGGGCACTATCAGAGGTGCTAGCCTCATTCTTATCTGGACTTGAAGTCTTTACCAGTTCTAGACAACGATGACCAAACTGGTAACATTTGGGGCAATGTTTTGGAGTCCACTCATATTCAACTTGAATTTCAATGGGCTCTGGAGAGAGTTTGCACCTGAACTCAAAGTTCTTAACTCGAGGGCGTCTTGCATCATTAAGAACACAAACCCTCGCATACTCCAATCTAGATAGATCAGAAGTCACCTTATCACAAGATTGAGGTTCTCCAACCATGCTAGAGATAATGCTAAGGCCTTTGGCTGTCCACAAAAGAAACGGCAGGCCATACAAATGGATCCAAACTGGTAGTGTCCGGAATGCTGTAAGATTAAAATCCAGATATGGATGCCATTGCTGTAGGTAAATGAATTTACCTCCAAACATCCAAGGACCGCGAGCAATGATTGCATGTACCTTATCCTCAGTTCTAAAACGGAAGATGAGAAATCCCTTATCCGTGGAACGGACGTCCTCAAGACCACTAGATTTCCATACACGCACCGCCATCGAACGTGTAGCATGGAAGGGCATCACATATCCCAGAAAGAAGCCAACAAGACATCTACGCTATTCGGCTAAATTCTCGTCGATAATCTCATCTGGAATCTCAAGGATTGTACCCGGTTTCTTAGGAGTAATCAGACTCAATTTGCATCGGGTACTCGAATCAGTGATCTTGATTTTATCAGCCCAAGAGCCAGCAGTTGTCTTGGATGGATCCATCAAGTGAATTACAAATCAAATACAATGCAAACTCATAAAAAAGAGATGGGAAAACGAAAGCAAACCAGGCACCGAAGCGGCTTGGCTTCCAAAGTCGTCGTCACCTCTTTAAAAACGATAATCCACAAGGAATCAGGAAATAAGACCAAGAAGCAAAGTTGTATGAAATAACCTGAAGAACAATCTGGGTGGGGCTTTTGAACAGTATCTCCGGTAAATGAATAGTAACCACGCGGTGAACAGTAAAATCTGAATTGAAGAAGCGGCGATTTGAGGGGTTTCTGGTTGGAATCAGATGACGGCCAAGAAGAAAAAGTTGGTCAGTGTTGTCCGATCTACTAGAAGGTGGCAAAGGTGAGATACAACTCGCCGTTTTCCGGTGAGATGTGGCGGTGAATAGTAAATCCGAAACTTTGAGGCCTTGAACGGAGGTGTTGCGGCGCGAATCTGGTGGTGCTGATGAAGGAAAACTTGTAGAACGTCGCTTGATCTACAAGAATTTGATGGAGGTGAGTGCCACTCACCGGTGACAGTGGCAGGCGGCGGTGAATAGTGAAAAATCCGAAACTTTGTGGCTTTGAACGGAGGTGTTGCGGCGCGAATCTGGTGGTACTAATGAAGGAAAACTTGTAGATCGAGTTAAGACTAACACGATGATGGCAAAGGTGGCATCCCACTCGCCCGCTGTCGATGATGAATAGTGAAATCCGAAACCTTTTTTTGTAATTTTAACCGTTTTTCTGCCGGAAACTGAGGGCAACCCAGAAGAAAATTTATCTCAGGATATCCCGATCTACAACATATGTAGATTTGAAAGGCTGATTCGCAAATTGGCCGGAGTGAACAGTAACTCCGGTGACCCTAATTGAGAGAAAAGTTTTCTCTCCCCTCTTTGCCAACGACCCACATAGCATGCATGAGCACACTATTGAGATGAAAAATATAGCTACAAATATAAAAACCTTAGGAATGGACTTTAAAATGTTGAATCTCTTGCATAAAAGATCAAAACAGTTCATACTGTTACCAAAGTCACAACTACAGTAGGTTAAGAAAGACAAGACAGTATGTCATGTTGCTCTTACTGTTCTTAAACAATCTTCTAATGATTTTTGGTACTTTGTCAGTGGCTGTTCCAGGCATATGACTGGAAATAAATAGTTTTTGAAAAATTTTAAAGCATGCAGGGAAGGAAATGTCACTTATGGAGATGGAGCAAAGAGTAAGATCATTGGCAAGTACACTTTAAATGTCAAAGGCTTACCCAAATTTCAAAATGTCTTGCTGGTTGAAGGTTTGAAAGCTAATCTAATTAGTATTAGTTAGATATGTGATGACAAATATATTGTTAATTTCACACAAAATAAATGTATGGTCTTAGACAACCTTGGTAAATGCATTTTAGAAATAGATCTTCGGATAATTGCTATTTGGTAAAATTACATTTAAATCTAAGATTTCAGATTTGGAATTGTGGCATAAAAAATTAGGTCACCTAAATTACAAAGACTTGGTTAGATTGACTAAGTTAGGTGCTGTAAAAGGAGTTCCTAAATTTGATGATAATGTAAATGAAATTTGTGGACTATGTCAAATGGGAAAACAAATTAGAAGTTCACACAAATCCAATCCACATCTTAGCACATCCAAGATACTTGATTTGCTCCACATTGGTCTTATGGGTCTTATGCAAATTCAAAGCATTACAAGTAAGAGATACATATTTGTTTGTGTGTATGATTTTTCTAGATATACTTGGGTTGATTTTATTAAAGAAAAATCTGACACTTTTGAATGAATCTTTGTGTTAAGCTTGAAAATAAGCAAAACAGAAAAATTGGCAAGATAGTTAGAATATAAAGTGATCATGGCAAAGAGTTTGAAAATGTTAGCTATGCTGATTTTTAAAATATCATGGTATTGTTCATGAATTTTCAGCTCCCAAAACCCCTGAACAAAATGGCATTGTGGAAAGGAAGAATAGAACTCTTCAAGAGATGGCTAGATTAATGCTCAATAGCAAGAAGTTGACCAAAAGGCTATAGGCTAAAGCAATAAGCACTGCTTGTTATATTTCAAATAGAGTTTTTCTAAGACCTGACACTAACCAGACGCCTTATGAAATTTTGAAAGGTAGAAAACCTAATTTGAAGTATTTTCATGTCGTTGGATGCAGGTGTTACATGTTAAATGATAGAGAGCAGTTAGAAAAATTAGATCCAATGAGTGATGAAGGAGTTTTTATGAGATATGCACAAAACAGCAAAGCATTTCGAGTTTACAATCTTCGAACTGAGGCAATCATGGAATCTGCAAATGTTGTCTTTGATGATCTGGATGATTATGCAGAATACTCACAAGAGGAAAGCATAATCAGCTTAACAGAAGATACAAAAAAATCAGATTCGGATAGCAACAGTAAGAAAGATGATTCAGTTATAAAAGAGGAAACAACTGCTGTTACATTAGACACAACAACGAAAATTGACAACTCAGATCTAAACAAAGACTCAATCCGAAATGAAGATGAAAGGAAAGATCCACCCACTTGGATTCAGAAGGTACATCCAACCAGCTCTATCATTGGAACACTAGATGGCATGATAAAAACTAGGTGCAAGGTAAGGAATCAGGTTTGCATGTTATGTTTCATTAGTTGAACTAAAAAAAGTGAAAGAAGCTTTAAAAGAAGATGTTTGGATTCAGGTAATGCAATATGAACTTAATCAGTTTAAAAGAAATGAAGTGTGGGAATTAGTTCATAGACCAAAAAATGCAAATGTCATTGGAACTAAATGGATATTCAAAAATAAAATTGATGAAAGTGGTCAAGTAGTGAGAAATAAAGCTAGGCTAGTAGCACAAGGTTATACTCAAGTAGAAGGCATAGACTTTGATGAAACCTTTGCACCAGTAGCTAGACTTGAATCAATCAGATTACTACTTGCCATTACTTGTTTGCTTGATTTTAAATTATACCAAATGGATGTTAAAACAACATTTTTAAATGGCTATCTCAATGAAGAAGTTTTTGTTGAACAGCCTAAGGGTTTTGAAGATCTTAAACATCCTAATTTTGTGTACAGATTGCATAAAGCTTTGTATGGATTGAAACAAGCTCCTAGAGCTTGGTATGAAAGGTTAACAAATTTTTGATCAACAGAGGTTATAAAAGAGGCAGCAATGATAAGACTTTGTTTATCAAACATGCTTCTAACTATTTTATTGTTGCTCAAATATATGTTGATGACATTATTTTTAGACCAACTAACAAAAGTATCACTAATGAGTTTGTTAAGTTGATGCAAGAAGAATTTGAGATGAGCATGGTAGGAGAATTAAATTTCTTTCTTGGATTGCAGGTTAAGCAAATGAATGATGCGATATTTATATCTCAATCAAAATATGCTAAAAATCTTGTAAAAAAATTTGAACTTGAGAATTCAAAACCAATGAAAACTCCTATCAGTACTAATCTGAAACTTGCAAAAGACAGTGTAGGAAAAGAGGTTGATGCAAGTTTGTACAGAAGTATTATTGGTAGCCTGTTATACCTCACAACAAGTAGACCAAATTTGTGCTTTAGTGTAGGACTTTGTGCAAGATTTCAAGCAAACCCCAAAGAATCACATCTGGCAGCTGCTAAGAGAATCATCAAGTATGTACATGGAACTCATGATTATGGTATATGGTTTTCTAAAGATACAAATGATTATCTTGCAAGGTTTAGTGATGCTGAATGGGCAAGAAATGCAGATGACAGAAAAAGCACATTAGGAGGGTGTTTTTATCTTGGTACTAACTTGGTTTCTTGGCACAACAAAAAGCAGAACTCTATTTCTTTGTCTACTACTGAAGTTGAGTATATAGCAACTGGAAGTTATTGCACATAGCTACTATGGATGAAGCAAATGTTGAGTGATTATGGTATTGAACGGTAACCTATAACTGTGTTTGTGATAATACTAGTGCTATAAATATTTCCAAAAATCATGTTCAACATTCTAGAACAAAACACATTGACATAAGATACCATTTTATAAGGGAACTTATAGAGTCTAAGGTGATACACATTGAACACATCTCCACTGATAAACATTAGATACAACAAGATTTGAGAATCTAAGAAAGGCCTTAGGCATCTGTCAGTTATCTGAATAAACACTGCATACTGTTATGTTAATTGTATCTGCAATACCATAAATTTTCTTCTAATTTAGCATGTGTGAGCTATAATATAAAAATTGTGTGAATGATAAGATACTGGTTTAAAATGTAAAATACAGAGAGGGCTACCAATATATGATGTGTGAAAGCCATCATTGAGAGTAACCTCAGGGTATCTAAGAAATATGTTGAGGTCACCCACTCAAATGAAAAGGGCTACCTCTATATTGTGTGAAAGCTACTGTATTCACAATCCAATGTGATTAATTCATAATATGTCAAAATAATATTTTTGACATCTCAATCAATCGAAAAGTAAAAATGAAAAATAGCTTTCATGTGAAAGTAATAAACAACTCTGAAATATGCTTTCTTAGAATGATTCATCTGATGTTCAGATATTGTTGTTATGTTAAGTTTAATTGTTTTCTGTTATGTTTTTTGTATCATACGATGCTCTTTGTGCCAATCTAAAATTTGATTTATCTTGTGTGTCTATGTGTCAAAATGACATGCCAGCTATATTGAATTGAGGGGGAGAAGTTTCAGTGGCGGGAATCCTAACTCTATTAGAATTCCTTATTCTAATGGAAATCAAATTTTAAATTGCTATTCATTAATGACAGTTATTAAACGGTTTTGGAAAGGGAATTAAAATTAAATTTTGTGGGAATTAATTTTTTTAAATTAGCCAAGTATATTACGAAAGCAGCTATGGCTTTTCCTGTTCATACCATACTCCAACAATAGTTTCGACACTTCCTCTCTTGTCTTGTTGTTCTCTGTCTATTCTGAAAAACTCTTACAGAACTTGAAACCCTATCAATGGCAAACACCTCTGATTCTTCAAAGACCAACAATTATTCACCTTCCCAAAACTCTTCTGGTTACAATAGTAGCGACAGTGTACAGTCGTCTCCTTCACAACAGCCTCATTAATCCTGCTATGAGCAAAGATGAATTGATTCTGGTGAAAAAGATGAAAGACAAAGTGAAGTCAAAGTACAACAAGTTCCTAACAGTAGCCGTCAAACAAAAATTCTTGAAGTACACTTCGAAGAGGAAGTTGGAGATGGAAAGACCAGTAAAGTTGACCAACTTCAATAACTATGGGTTGAGTGATCTTCTTAAGTCTATATACTGGACTCGTATGGTAAACAATTTCCTACCGCCTGTGAAGTCTTTAATTCAAGAATTCTATGCCAACATATCTACTGCCATTGATGATCCGAAAAGCTTTCATTATCATAGAGTATATTGTAGAGGAAAATTTGTGAAATTCTCACCGAATGTCATAAAAACATTCTTTGATATACCAATAGGAGGTTTGCATTCTTTGGATGAGAATTTTGATATGGTTGTATTGATTAAAGAACTGACTGGTAGAGAGGATATAGAATGGAAATCGAGGGATGGAATTGACCAAAAATATCCCAAAAAGAAGTATAGAGTGATGCATAAGATTGCAAATTTAATTGGCTTCCCTCATCACACCAAAATCAAGTTCGAGAAGACAGAGTAAAACTTTTGTTCTGTTTGGGCACCAATAGACCTATTAATTTTGGCTTTCTAGCTTATAGAATGATTTTTTAGTTTGGTCCATACAACTCTGACTATCATTTGCTTGTTTTTCCTTGCTTGATTCAAGGAATTTTAGCACAGAATGGTATTCCTATAAGTCCTAAGGAACATGTTGAAATTCTGTCTAAATCCATCACAAAGGGCTTTCTGCATCAATTGCATGATAAAACTGATTTGGCTGCACTTGAACCAAAGCCTAGAAAAGTCAGGAAAAATCTCATGAAAAATGTTGAAGAACAGTTTACTTTGATAAATTCTGCCTTGACTGAGATTGTGCAGGATTTGAAAGATATCAAAGTCAAACAATCTGTTTTGGAGGCCAAGCATTCAGGACAATCTGCTATTGCAGAAGAACCACAGTCCATGAAAACTGATAATGTGGTTCCTGAGAAGTCTGTAGAGCACATACTAGAACCTGATACCTCACTACCTGAAGAAGCTAAGCCACTACTTGCAGAATATCCAACTGAACAAACTGCTGTTGAGACAAACATAACAGCAGAGAAGAAGAAAAAGAAAAAGAAATTCAAGACAACTGCAAAAGGATTGAAAGCAAAGAAGAAGATCAAATTGGTGAAGAAACCATCTGACAAGAGGAAGAAGAAAATTGACTTAGCAGCTCCAAAACTGAGGGATGAGTCTGTGTCAGATGAACCACCACAAGAAGAACCCGAGATGAAATTGCCTTCACCAATTGTTGAGGAAGAAACTGATGTTTCTTCAGTCCCTGAAGCAGAACATCATGATTCTCCACCAACACAGTCACCACCACATGAAGCCATAACAACACCACCAGCAGAACACATTCAGAAACCTCCTTCAATAGCTAACACAATGCACTAACCACACCTCCACCATCTACACTTGCAGAAGAGTCACTGGTACCTTCTCAACAACCTCCTGTTGAGTTGCATACAATTGAAACCAGTGTTGAACGTCTTGAAAAGGAGATTCATAGAGTTGTAGCTGAAGTTATTGCTAGTTCCTCTGAAACAGCTGAAGAACAACCTGCTCCTATGGTTTTTGAGCAGCCTACCTCCATCTCTACTGGGAAAAGATTCAAAATGAAGGCTAAGAGATACAAGAAGCATCCTGGTAGTTTCTCTTCCCCGCCTGTTCGCAAGTCTCCACGACTTCGTTAATGCTTTTGGGACTTGTGCTGAAATCAAGGGGGAGAAGGAGAAGGAGTTTATTTTGATTCCTGTTCTTTTTTTTTTTTTTTGAACTGTTCTGTTTGTTATTAATTCTGATATTTTGTTGATCTCCTCTAGGGCAGTATATAAGGAGTAAGCGGGGAGTATGGCTTGTTTATGTTTTGTATGCATTGGAACTATTTTTGGCTGTGTGTTATTTCTTTACTGTGTTATGTGTTTTCATCTGCTTATTTCATTTGGTGTATGTTTTTTATTTGCTCTGATCATGACAATGGTTGTAATGTTGTTTGACAAGTTTGTCCATTGCATTTTGTGTTATTTTTGCAGGATCTACATAATCAAACATTGTTTTGTTATATGTTTTATAACTGCATACTATTGTTATTTCTATAAGCATGATGTTCATGTATGATCAATCATGATTGCTTACAGTTATGACTGGCTTATCATTGTGTGATTTTTTTTCTTTGATCAGATACAGTTTAGTGTTTTCATCACAAGTTGCCAAAAAGGGGGAGATTGTTAGTGTCAACGTGTGACACATATGCATATGCCATGCATATATTATTTTTGTTCAACTTGTGATAAAACAAGAATATTAGTTTATTTCTTATCTTACTGTTTCTAGAAGTATATTTTAGAAAGTATTTGATTTATAATAAATATCTTCTTAGAATAGGACATTATTTCATGTATCCTAGTTAAAATAGAAGAATATCTATTTGTGTCCTAATTCTTTCAAGAGTTATATTTATGTCACTCCCTATTATATTTGTCATTATCCTAATATGAATTTGATTAGGATTTTTATAGGAATCTAAGGAGATTTCGTTCAGACCTCTCACTATATATACAAAGTTATTTTTACATAACTGAGGGTGTTGATTAGTCGGTTGGTTGTGGGAGTTCATGTCACGGCATTCCAAGGATTAAGAGGTGAGCTTCAATGCAAATAGGAATGTCTCTTTGATTTGATTTTATTAGTGTTTTATTCATATTTGAGAGGTTGTAATCGTACATGAATTATTGATTAGGTTCATGTGAGTTAGTAGACACTTGAGAGAACTTGCGAGTTAAGTGTTTATGTAATTCAATGTCAGACATCGTGGTTATGATATACTTAACAGTGTGTTGTTAAGTTATCTGTGACAGAGAGTAAGCAGTGTCACTGGAGTTTAAGATCTTAGCGGGATTTTGTTTTACAAAGATTAGGCCAGTGTGTAAGAGTGAGTCAGTAAACGATCCTAAAGATTGTACAAACAAGAACTTAGTGAATTGCAGCTCTATAGCTGTCCGTAGATGTAGGTTTTATAACCAAACCACGTAAAATCCTCTTGTGCCGATTTACATTACAGTTTACTATTATTATTCTTATAACTACATATTTCCAGAACTAACAAAGGGCAGCAGTGAACCTTTGCACCAATCGTATGACGATTTGACCTGTTGGCAGCCCGTTTGTTTGGACAACTGGAGATTTTGATTACGATTTTTTTGTTTCTAGCTTTTTGCAAAATATTCGGTTACGCTATAATGTGTTTGTGTTGTTATTAGATAAAAATTGTTTGTGTAAAATTTTCATCTACACCATAATGTGTAAGGAATTGATTGTAGCATTACTCTTTAAATACTGTGTTAAAGAGTCTTTTTGGGATTGTTATAATGTTAAAAATTATTGTAGAAAAGTATCGTAAGAAAAATTTGTTGTTAGTTGTATTGTAAGAATAAGTTGAGGGTGTTTAGTAAAATGATTTTTTTATAAATGTTTCTAAAAGTTATGGCTATTTGTTTGGAAAATTTGATTTTTAAAAGTTGATTTTTAAATAAAATATAAAAATATACAAAGTTTTTAAAAAAAGTTATTTAAAATTAAATCTAAACTTAAATTATTAAAAATAAATAAAAAATTAATTATAATTTTAAGATAAATATAAATTTATTATTTAAAATAATAAAATAAAATTTGAAAATTATTGCCAGTTATTAGCTACTGTCCACCGTCGAAGTCGCACGTTGGTGAACACCGTCACCAACTCCAAACTCATCATCTCAACTTTCTCCGAATCCATTGGCGTCTCCTTCATTTTGGCCTTCGATCAACATAGATCTAGCGATGAAAGTTTTGATCAAAATTTTCACCATTAGATCTTCGTCGATCGAAGGTCGAAACGAAAGAGACGTTGATAGATTCGAGGAGAGTTAATGATGATGAGTTCGAAGGTGATGGTAGTGTCCATCAACATGCAACTTCGACATGGCTGGCAACGAGCAGTGGCTGACTTTAGCAACTATTATAGCTTATTTCAATAATTTTTTAATTTTTAGAAAATTAATTTAAAAAATTTAAATATATTTTTGTTTATTTAAATAGGTAGTTTAAAATTTTTATATTTAATGGTATTTTTAGATTTTAATTATTTTGTGTAATCTTTGGTATTTTGGTCTATCCAAAATTTGGCTTTTCAAAATCTGATTTTTAAAAGTTGCTTCCTACCTGCTTTTACAATCTAATATAAAAATAGATTCTCTGAGCAATAGTTTTTTGGATGATCAATTTTCAAAAAGTTTTACCAAATGTCAAAATAGTTGTATCTAATAGCAGAAACCAAAAGCTGCCATCGAGCAATAACGCTAAACACACTCTTAATATCACTTACTACCCATTAAATATCACTCTGGTGTAATTTTTTTAAATTTAATCAAAGCACATCTGTAGCTTTTACAAAATTCATTAATACGATATTAGCAAAGCCATGAAAAGTGAATTTATTTATTTACCTTTGATAAAAAATAAAATAAAAAACTACTTAAATGATAAAACAGATTTTTGGATGATCAATTTTTGGATGATCAATTTTTATTAAATAAAATAAAAATAGATTCTCTGAGCAGTAGTTTTTTGGATGATCAATTTTCAAAAAGTTTTACCAAATGTCAAAATAGTTGTATCTAATAGCAGAAACCAAAAGCTGCCATCGAGCAATAACGCTAAACACACTCTTAATATCACTTACTACCCATTAAATATCACTCTGGCGTAATTTTTTTAAATTTAATCAAAGCACATCTGTAGCTTTTACAAAATTCATTAATACGATATTAGCAAAGCCATGAAAAGTGAATTTATTTATTTACCTTTGATAAAAAATAAAATAAAAAACTACTTAAATGATAAAACAAAACGGATAATTAATTTTTACCTAAGATTAAGGAAAAATTCAAAATTTGACCCAAACTAAGGGGTCTCATTTAAATATAACATATTCTCCTAAAATTTTGATGCAACGAACTTTTAGGCTATGCAATTTCCTCCATACCCTTGGAAATGTATTTCCTTTCTTGATTCCCTCCCTGTTAACCCTATGATTCTCTTCTTCGCATCTCTATTCAAGCTCTCCTTCACGTCTTTGGTCATTGACACTCGACAACGCTTCAGTTCAGCAACTCATTACCCTTGATTCAAGCAATTCCTCCCAATCCACATCCTCCTCCTCCTCTTATCCTCTCCCTTTCATCGCCTCCAAGTACACTTTTGCCTTCTCCTAGATTTGCTCATTGCCCATCCTCTCCAATTTCATCAAATCAAATCAAGCTAGTGATAAAGCTTATTTGTTCCATGGTTATGGTTGGAGTTTATGTATTTATGGTTATGATTGTTCACAGATACACCACTCCCACTAACGCCACACCAACCCCCATGCCTTTGCCAACCTTTTAAACCTCAAACTTGCATGACTCAGACCATACAAAATGAATACATAACTCTCCTGAGTTGATTCACTAAACTCATTTCCTCTTCTCAATATATCCAACAAACGTTCGTTCCACACCGCTTGAATCCAACACCACAATCCCTCCATCTCAACGATCTCCTTCACGCTTTTTGCTTGAAAGAAATTTCTTGATTTTGATTCAGTTGTTGCAAAGGGAAAGGTGTGGTGGCATGTAAAATATAAAGGAACTAATCAAATTATTAAAGGATTTCACTGAAATTTTTTCAGTCACACCATGTGAATCATAAAAAAAGGGGATCGATTGTATGGCTATTTTTGGTTCAACGAGAAAGGTTGAAGATGATGAGTGTTGAATGCAACTTGTCTGGTTTGTTATCCATTTGTTAAGTGTCGGTTACACAGAATCTGACACTCGACGGTGAGAAATGACACTTTATACATGCAATTCAACAACAATCGACACCAAATACATGAAAATCTGATAAATAGACGCTCGATATCATGCATCAAGTCTCATATCCTATTGTTGCATTATTTAATAAAGAAGGATAATGAGGTAATTTCTTAGTTGAAAGGATCATTGCAACATAATTTTTTTAGAGTGGGTCACTTACCAATGAGACCCTTTAATTAGGGTGAATTTTGAATTTTCTATAAGATTAACCTTTAAAAAAGTTTGTTTTTGACGTTTTTGAAACCTAGATTTGCTCTTTGAGGTTGGTCAAGGAATATTAAATTTAATGAAAAAGTGTATGAAATACTAACTTAACCCTAATAGATAGCAAATAGACTATAATACCCTTTTTCTTAATGGTTTTAATAAAATCAAATAATAATAAATTAACAAAAAAATCATAGTCAAAATTAAAAAAATAAAATAAGAACTCCTCTCTCTCTCTCTCTCTCTCTCTCTACCCTTTACTATTTCTTCTTCCCCTTTCATCCATGTTTCTTCATCTCTTCCTCTAGGTTGTCTTAAACAATTGATGTCAAAAATCAAAACAACTTCTCTCGGTTCCCTTCCTCGTAGAAATAATTAATTCATCTTGGTCCCTTCCTCACACAAACCACCAGATTTGGTGTAATAGATTTGATTTTTTGGTAAGGCTCTCTCTCTCTCTCTCTCTCGACCCTTATAGCTCTTGGTTGCGCAACATGTTTGAAGTGGTTTGTGTGGTGTTTAGAGGTGTGCAGTTGTGTAATTGTGGTCGATAGTGTATGGCAGTGGATAGTGGCAAAGCCACAAACTTTGCTTAAGGGGGATGTGAACGGGGCTTTCATCCCACCAGAGCGTTTCCGACCATGTCATTATGTCAAAGCCTCTTTTGAGATATAGAGAACAAAAACGAGCCATGGGCACATCTGGAGAAACGAGTTGCCACCCAATTATTCAATTGGGAATGAATGGGGCTAATCTGATCCCTCACTTCAGGACCTAAACTACCATCATCCCTTTAGAGATGGGTTCAGGAAGCTACGTACGAGTCTTTCGACTAGCTCGAATGTGAATATGGCCTCCACTCGGGAAATACCAAATAAGAATATTTTGTGTTGTTACTTAGTCCGCTTAGATGGTTCATTTTATGCACACATTCTCATTTTTATCTTTATTAAGCATCTTAAGTAATTGTTCAATCAAAACAGTTGTATATTCATATAAAGAAAGAGGGAGGAGAATAGATTATATTTCCTTTCAAACATGGGAGAATGGGAAGAGGATTACATCATTTGTAATAAGATAGTAAAATATTCCATACATTTGTATATTCGAACAATCATTCTAAGTAATGGTCCCTCACCATCAATGTGAGTCCACCATCGCTTCATGGCATCATATAATTACATTTCTTAGTATACAAACATTCATACATGCATAAATCATACAAAGCCATAATCTAATATCATGGTAACTTAACCTAAATTTTGATAAATTCTATCATGGCAATTCTACCTATAGCTACTCTAGTATAATTCGTATCATGTATCATCATGGCATTTCTAGCCTAAAACATAGTATTCATGGCATATTCTAGCCTAATTCATGGTATTCATGGCATATTCTAATCTAATTCAAACAATCACCAATCATAGCATTTATGGGCAAAATGATAATTCTACCTACTCTATGCTATTTCCTAGCATTCATCAATGCATGTAAGTTTTCCTAGCATGATTTTAATCATGTGCTCTTAAGCATGATTCTAAACATGCTCTCCTAATCATGGTTCTAAGCATTTGTAAAAAAAGTAAATTTCTAGGCATGATTCTAAAAAAGGAAAATTCGCGGACTTATCTCGACACGCTTATCCATCTTGCAAAACAAATGGGGTTAGAACAATTCATAACAACCCTAAACATGCTCCTAAGCATAAAATAAAATCCTAAACATGCTTATTCTAAGCAAGAAAAATAAAAGAGAACATGGAAGAGAGGAGAGAATTCTGCTCTCAAGATGTACATTTTTCGGATTTAAAGCAATAAAACGCCTAAAAAAATTATACTAGAAAAGACTTCTCCAATTCTCGAGCGTGTCTTCAAGAGGGAGAAAGATGATTGTATTCAACAATTGGTGTAAATTGGGAAGTCTGACTAAGGTGTGCTTATATTGGCTTTCTTTGAAGTGAAAAAATGATAAAAAATCGATGTGGGATTCAGATGATTACTGCCATTGAACAGTATGGGATGAACAGTGTCGACCAGTTGTTTGACCTATGGTGAATAGTATCGAATGAACAATGTCAACCATTGTTTGAGCTCTGGTGAATAGTATCGATAAACAGTAGAAGTGAACAGTACCAAACGAACAATACACTCCTATTTGTCCATTCCTATTTTACAATTTTGCAATACAGTCCTTTCTAACCTTTATCTATTCAATTGCTTATAACTTTTTGAATTCAACTCCGATTTGTGATCCGTAAATTTCTATGAAAACTAGATATCCGTAGCTTCGTAAAGTTATATGACTCACTATCTGATTGCTCTCAGATTATTTTCTGTGATTTTTTGAAATCATACATTAGTTTTCGAGACCTTTCACCAACTCCATCTCACCTTTCCTTTCTTGGCCTCCAGGGGCATTTTGGTCAATATTTTTTTCAATATTCATCTTCATTCCTTCATCGAGCCTCAAAAATTCAATGTCTACAAGTTAGGCAAAATCAAACTATATAAGAGTTAACATCTAAATTAAAAATATTAAAATCTTGATTTCGTTAATTGATTATATTGGGATTTAATATGTCTTAAATACATTTTTATATACTAAAGCACTGTATCAATAATTTGTTTGACTTAATAGGTAATATATATACTAAAGTTCTCTAATAATGTTCATAAAAGATAAATTAAGGAAGATTATGAATGATTGTCTTGTTTATAATGAAAGTTATTACGCAATATTCCATGAGTTTTCATCTTATGTTTTATACTATTTAGAACACAAGAAATTCAATACGTAAAATGAGCAAAATAGCAATATTAAAATAATATGATTTAACATTACATATATATCTAAAATTAAAGGCATAAGTTAGTTTAAATACTTATAAGTACTAAAACTAACTCATGACACAAATATTATAATTTTTTTAACTGTGAACTAAAAAATGTCATTAACAAAATTTTGCTTAAACTAACTATGATATAATTCTATTAAAAAATTACATATAAAAAACTAAAACTAACTCATATTACAAATATTATAATTCTTTTATAGTTGCAAACTATCAAATGTAATAAATAAAATGTATTCTAAACTAACTATAACATAGATCTATTGAAAAATCTACATATAAAAAGGAAAACTAACTCATAAAATAAATATTATAATTCTTTTATAATTGTAATTAAATATCACATGTCATGAATAAACTTTAGTCTAAACTAATTATAAATATAAATCTATTGAAAAATTTACATATAAATTATTAACCCGAAATTGTAAAATTATTAAAATGTGACAGACATAATTGAAATTAAACTAACTATTATATAAATGATTAATCTATTGAAAAAATTACATATAATCAATGAAAAGAGCTAAATCATAGAAATTAAACAAAAATCCAAACAAACATGAAACAACTCAATGCTCATATTTATCAAATAATCTATTTAATTAAAATTTAAAAGCCTAATTTTTATTTTTTTAATGTTCTAAAAATAAAAACAAAATAAAGAAATAATTGTATAACACATATCTCTAGATAGAATGAAGTAGAGTTTCTAGTGATTTGATTGAGGGTTAAGCCGTTGAAGAGGAGTTGAAAGCAGAAGAATTTTTGTTTCGTGGAGATGAAGGTCTTAGTTTGCCGGATAAAAGAGGAAAGTGACCTTAATGAAGTAAATTAACTTTAAAGAAAAAGTAAGCTTAAAAAAACCAAAAAAAAATGCTTGTTGTTTGTTGATGTAAGAGATGATAGAGAAATTTTTGAATTTTAAATTTTAGGTGGAGTGTTGATTGTAGAAAGTTTGTTTATTAAATACAAATAGGTTTTTCAAGAAAGTTTTGAATTCTATGAGGGCAATAATGAAGGAATAAATATTTAAATGGGGGCAATAATGTAAGATAAAGAAGCATATGGGGACAATAAGCAAGCATGAATATACGAATTTAATGGAATTTAAATAATTAGTGGGGTCAATTGTCCTTGATCACCTAACATAACTACATCTCTCGTAGTGGATATTTTGTGGTTGTGGTGTATGTTAATGACTGATGTGCAATGGGTTTGTTTGAAAAGGTGGTTGTGAGGCGTGATTGTGTCTAGTGCTTGGCACATGGTGGTGTGGTTGGCAATTCGATGGTGGTTTCAAACAGCTATGGGTTTCCATGGGTAGTTCTTAAAAGTTGATTTTGGGTGGCTATGGATGAAGTAATAGTGTAGTTGTTGGTGGCTCTGGTTGATAGGTGTAATGATTGGGCTTTTCGATGGGTTGTTGTGTGACAGTAGGGGTGTGGCGACTTCATTGAGGTTGTTGGGGGTTATAGCGTTGGCTATTGGGTGCAACGTGCTATTATGGTGGTTTGTGGGGAGTGACAATTAGTATAAAATACATATGATTACTCTAAGAGGGTTGAAGGTCAATAGGGCTCAAATGTGATGCTGCCTATGTACGGAGGAGGTGTTGGTGTTTTCCAGGTTATGTTACTACGATGGTCGGGTTTGGGAAGGGTTGCGATGGTGAAGTGCGATGGTGGTGTTGCTGTGATGTGGTTGGTAGTGATATTTTTATGGCGTGGCTGTTAGTTGCAATGTCGAGTCATTGCAGCAATGGTGAAGAGGCAGCATCAGTGAATGTGGAAGAATTTATTAAATTATTGATTTAAGGGATAATAGTTTTTTATTGACGTAATTGTTTTAAGGGTTGTATGTCTTTGTGTCAAAATTTATGTGAACATGATTACAATTTTACCCTCATGTCATTAATTTTAACGTTCATCCGCTAACCTCAAGAGGCAAATCTAGGTTTCAAAAACATTAGGGACGAACCTTTTTTTTAAGCTTAACCTTAGGGAGAAATAATAATTATCCTAAACAAATTTTATCAAATATTTTAGGGAAAATTGAAAAATACCCTTATTTTTGGAGGGTATTTGAAAAATGACCTTGACCCAAAAATATCTGCATGCAATGACCCTTGCCCCCACGAAATGACTTAACTATCATCATATAATAAAATATAATTACCTCACTCCCCCTTTCTTCCTCTTTCATGGTTAATAAAAAAATTTAAAAAAAAAAAAGAAAATGCATGCGAAGAGGTAGTGGGTATTGATTGATATTGACCGATTCCTTTATTTATGAGCGAGACTCTATCCAGATCTTCCCATCATCCATGTCATCCATCCAAACCCGACTAGGAGAGAAAACAAGGTCAAGCCAAGCAGTGTATAATGCAGAATAGAGGGTGGATAGTCAACAGAGGTTAAGTGATAAATCAAAAGTTGTTAGGTTGCGTTGTCCGTATCATTAATAGTGAAGGAAACAAAATACTACGACATGCTTGGTGTTAGAAAAAAAATCCCAAAACTGAAAATGAATGGAACATTGGAAGCTTTAAATTGGTTAACAAGGGTGGAAAGGGTTAAAGGTTGAAGACGGGTTTCCTAGTGCTCTATGATAGTTCTGGAGGTATGCAGTTATAAATAACAATACAGTCAACTGTAATGTAAATCAACACAGGAGGATTTTTACGTGGTTCGGTTATAAAAACCTACGTCCACGGATAGCTATCGAGATGCAATTCACTATGCTCTTGTTTGTACAATCTTTAGGACCTTTTACAGTGCTGACTCACCCTCACACACAAACCTAATCTTTGACAAACAAAATCTTTGCAAAGATTTTAAACACTAGTGACACTGCTCACTCTCTGTCACAGATAACTTAACAGCACATTGTTAAATTAGACATAACACCCGATGTCTGACAGAATAAACACTCAACCCTCATGATTCGCTAAGTGTTTACTAACTCTCTTAGATTTGATCAACATCTCATGTACGATTTTTAATTCTCATACATGATTACAAAGACTTAATAAATCAAAAACATAAAGACATTCCTTGGCGTTAAATCTTGTCTCTTGCAAAGTTGCGGAATGCTTTCAACAACCAACAATCTCCCTTTTGCGTAAAAAGACTCTCTCGCCTGCTTCACTATGTTGCTGACGTTTTATTATATAATGAGAGATCTTGATACAATCTTCCTAAAGTCCTGTAAGGATCTTAATCAAGATCACATTAGGATTAGGATAAAACATAATAAGAAATGCTTTTTAGTTAATCTCCTAAAGCAATAAGGACATATCAACTATCTTCCTATTTTGATTAGGATACAAAATATTATCTTGATCAAGAGAGATAATAATCAAAGTACTTCCTATAAAAATTAGCTAGAAACAGTAAAATAGGAATAAAACAAGTTAACCAAAATTTTGAACATGTGTATACCACATGTTTGACGTTATCACCAACAATCTCCCCCTTTTTGGCAACTTGTGATGAAAGCACTTAACTGTTTCTAAAAACACCACATGATGAACTAGTTATCACCAAAGAAAGTATCATGAATTGTAAGACAGACAAATAACCCAAGCAAAAATAACCAGCAAGCTGTTTTGAATCACATAACAGCACACTATCATGAGATATATGATTGAAAGACTATAAAACAAAAGAAAATGTATGTTAAAAACATCGGTACTCCAACTCATCTACAACATTCATAGCTGTACTGATGTAGATAATGCAGCAAGTCATTCAAGTGCATATACCAAAGTCATTCTCCCCCTCACTGTTTACTTATTCCTTGCGAGAAACAAGTAACACAAAAACAAAATTAGTAAGAAAAGAGAATAAAAGAAACACAAGTAGTTCAGAACTTCAGAACAAAAGAAAGAAAAAAAATAGTGTAGCAGTAAAAGTAGTTCAACAGTAAAAATAGTTCCGCAGCAACTAAACAGAATGCAAAAATCTCCCCCTTAATGAAAAATCTCCCCCTTGATGTGATCTTCTTCCCCTTGATTTCAGCACAAAGAGCCAAAATCTAACCAAGTTAGGGAGACTTCCTAACAGGCGAAGATGGAGAGCTGCTAGGGCATTTGACAGATTTGCGAGCCACATGTTTAACCCTACGCTGAGGAGGAGAGGTTGGCTGATCAGATGGAGCTGATGTTGGTGGAGCTTCAACTGGTGTTGTTTGAGCAGAAGGAGCTGGTGCTGAAGGAACTTCAGTTGTCTTTGATGAAGTAGCGGTAACTTCAGCAACTACTGTGCGTATATCTCTTTCAATCTGTTCAGCACTCGTTTCAGGAACAGATAGTTGGGAAGATTAAACTGGTAACTCAGGTGCTGGCACAGAGGGTGATGGACGAGGAGGGATGTCTTCAGCTGCTGCAAGTGCAGGAATGTCCAGGGATTTTTTTTCGCAGATGGTGAAGGCTGTTTCATTCTGGAATCTGTTTCTGTTGGTTTATCTGAATCAGACTCATTATGCAAAGTAGGAGCAGATTTTGCTAATTTCTGCTGCTTCTAACCAGATGCCTTTTTCACCATTTTCAGTTTCTTCTTTCCCTTTTGGATACTTCCTCTGACAAAGCCCTTTTTGGATTTTTCTATTGGCTTCTGTGCCGCTGCTTTGCCTTTCTTAATAGGAGGCTATGCAATTAGACTTATGGACTTGGAGTTGTGTACTCAGATGTGTTGACCCAGGTATGGCAACACAAGAGGGGGGGTGAATTGGGTTTTTATTTATAAAAACGGATTTAGAAAACTTTTCTTGAAAGATCAAAATTATTTAAATCTTTCTTTAAGAACAAAGGTGAAGAAGATGAAAATAAAATGCAATCAAGAGAATAGCAATAAAGAACAATCACAAGTGCAAGTAAATGTAAAGAGGATAGGGATAGAGAGAGTGCAAACTCGATGTACGTGGTTCGGAAAACCTTGCCTACGTCCATGGGCTTCTAGCTCCACGAGCTAAGCTTTCCACTAAGTTGTAGAAATCTTTACAACTTGCTTGATGAACAACCTCACCAAGACTTTTTCCTTCAACCCTTGATAACACCACACCAAGAGTTCTTCTTGATGAACAACCTCACCAAGGCAACTTCTTTCCACTCTTGATAACACCACACCAAGAGTTCTTCTTGATGAACAACCTCACCAAGGCAACTTCCTTCAACTCTTGATACCACCACACCAAGAGTTCTTCTTGATGAACAACCTCACCAAGGAAACTTCCTTCAACTCTTGATAACACACAACAAGAGTTCTCTCAAGGATAACTATTATCCTTTACAAGAATATCTCACTCTCACCAAAATACAAGAACAAAGATAATTTTTACAACAAAAGTATAACTCTCTTCAAAGAGTAGATAAAGAATATAAAAGCTCTCTAGACTTGATATTTCTGTTGTTTTTTGCTTGATAGATGCTTCTTTTCTTCTTTTCTTTTCTTGCTGATTGCATGGGAGAAGGGCTCCTTTTATAGGCAAATGAGATGAACTTAATCAAGTGAAGACACCATCTTCAAATTTTCTGCCCACCATAAAAACCGTAATCTTGTCTATCATTTTTGTCAATGTTCCGTTGGAAATTTGAAAATATGTAAAACATAAAAGATCTGTACATTTGAATAAACTTTCCAACGCATCAAGAACCAAGTCATTTGGATATCTGTAGCTCAAGATATGGCCAAAACACCATTCAGTGCTCATGTGACTTGATTTTTCTTTGTTGTGTCAGTCTACCAAATTGAATGATAATTCTGTCAGCCTTCCGTTTGAAATTTGAATTTCCTCAAAACATAAAAGATCTGAATATTTGAATAATATTTCCAAAACATTAAGAATCAAAGAATTTGGATATCTCTATCTTAAGATATGGCCAAAAAACCATTCGGTGCTCATGTGAGTTTATTTTTCTTCCTTGTGTCAGTCCACCGAATTGCATGTCAATTATGTTGGCCTTCCATTTGAAATTTGAATTTCTTCAAAACATATGAAATGTGACTCATTATGTCCTATTTCCAATTCCATAGGAATCAAGTCATTTTGATTTTTCTAGCTCAAGATATGTCCAAAAGAGTATTTAGTGCTCATGTCAGCTGCTTCTATTTGTCTTTCAAATTGCATGATCATTTGGACAACCTTACACTTGAAATTTAAATTTTTTTAAAACATATGAAATGTTATAAATTGAGTAAGTTTTCCAAAGGCTCAAGAATCATGTTATTTGGACATTTGTAGGGAAATATATGATCAATTGATTGAACATTACTCATGTGTCACATTCCTTGAATCAAACCTTGTTCTTAAACTTTGGTGCCTTTAACATGTAGTCTTATCCTTAGCTTCAACACTTCATTTTAATAAGCCTCTTCTTGATTTTACAATTATTTCAATGATATTACTCTTGCACATAAATAAACATGTTAGTAAATCACAATGAATCAATGTGCATTGTTATCATCAAAATTATCATGTAGCCTTAGGGCTAACAATCTCCCCCTTTTTGATGATGACAAACCATTGATTGCTTTCAAATAAAATCTAAAATAAAGAATGAAAATAAAATCAAGAATAAACAAAAAAAATGGCACTTGTTATGAATATAAGCAATCCATCCAAACCATCCATTTCTCCCCCTTTTGTTATCGTCAAAAAGATGTAGTCAAATTAATTACTCCCCCTAAATATATTCTCCCCCTTAACATATGCTACTATTCAAAGATTATCATATAAAAACAAAATTAAAACATATCCAACATGCCTAATTCTCTTCTAATTATGCAAAATCTATCTTGACTATGGGGTTTAGTTATATTTGGGTCTAGGGACTAATTCCTAAACTTGATTTCTATCGAATTTGTTCAATTCTTCTTGCATAGCCAAAATCAAACTTTCCTCATTTTTGGCTTCTTTAAAAGATTTTTGTTCAAATTGAGAGACAAATGCAAAATGATTACAAAAGTTCCTAAAAGAAGATCTAGTTCTCATACCTTGTGATGGTTCGCCAATAATGAGATCTTTTAGGGTGAGCTTTTGCATACCTTCATTCCTTTGATAATCTTGGGAATAATCAATTACTTCCTCAAGCTTTTCTTGTTGAAGTTGTAATTCATCTTGGCTCTTTTCATTAAGCCTTGATTTCTTGTTGAAGTTGTTGCTTTTCTATGCCATAACCAGGCATCATGATTAACAATGAAACAATTTTCCACATGATCATTGACATCAATATCAATTGTATAAATATTACCACATCTATTACCAACAAATAATGTCTTATTGTTACTAACATCCTTAATTAAACATCTATTATGCTCAAAAGTCACAAAATATCCCTTACCACACAATTAACTAATACTAATCAAATCATGTTTCAAACCATTAACAAGCAAAATATTTTCAATAATAAGTGAAGAAGGGTTACCAATACACTATGTTCGATTACCCTTCCTTTGGCATTATCACCGAATGTCACATATCCTCCTTTCTTCATGATTAATCTTGAGAACTTGGAGGCATCTCCGGTCATATGCCTTGAGCACCCACTATCTAAGTACCACTTGTATTTGTCACTCCTTTGTTTCTACAATCAACATTAAAAGAGCGACTTTTTGGTACCCAAATGTTCTTGGGTCCTTGGGGGTTAGTTATGATCCTTTTTGGAATCCATATTTGTTTCAAATTAGGATTTCTCTTAATATAGCAAGAATGCACTTTGTGTCCTTTTCTTCCACAATAAGTACATGAATGATTAGATTATTCCTAGAAGATGCATGGGCAAAATAATTTTTAAAATACTTTTGATTTTTATGAGTTTTATATCCTAAACCTCTTTTATCACAAACACACCTTTGGTTTTGTAATATAGAGTTCAAATTTTTTGTGCTTTTTGTAAAACTATCAACAATATTTCTTAAATCATTATTTTCCTTTTTCAAAATAACATTTTCTTTCTCTAATTTATCAAAATCCTTTTGTTTTAAAATCTCATTTTCAGTTTTTAAAAAATGTATTTGACTTTCCAAACTTTCAAATCTTTTTGCTTTAAAATTTCATTTTCATTTTCTAAAGCTTCATTTATTTCCACCAACTCTTCTAATTGAGATAACATGATTTTTGACTTCTTTTTTAAAGCATTGATTTTTGAATTTTGCTTATCAACTTGCACATGTAAATTTTGGAATGCTTCAAGTAATTTATCATATGAAAGTTTAGGATCATAGTTTAGAATACTTACCTCATCTTCACTTAAAGCCATGGAGCACATGTTTGCCACTTCGCAATCTTCTTCTTCGGTGGAGCTAGCTTCACTATCATCCCAATTTGTGGCTTTCATTGCTTTGGATTTCTTGTTTTGACTCTTGAAGTAAGGACAATCCATCTTTACATGTCCCAGTTTCTTGCACTCATAGCAAATGACTTGATCATTTTTCTTATCTTGCTTTGAGCTTTGCCCTTTGTACTCCCTTCTAGAATTCTTCTTGAATCCTTGATTTCTTCTAATCATCCTTTTTAGCTTTCTTGTGATGAATACAAGATCTTCATCATCTCCTTCATCGTCGGACTCATCGTCTTCTTTTGTTGAAGATTTGAAAGCGATATTTTTCTTTTTCTTGAAATCTTCTTCATTCTCCTTCAAGGTGATTTCATGAGTCATGAGAAAACCCATAAGTTCTTCTAATGGTAGTTTGGTAAGGTCCTTTGCTTCTTGAATTGCCGTCACCTTTGGCTCCTAAGATTTTAGTAGACACCTAAGAATCTTTCTCACCATTTCAACATTAGAATAAGATTTACCAAGAGATTTCAAACTATTAATAATATCTGTAAATCTAGTAAACATTTCAGAAGTTGATTCACCCGATTTCATCTTAAAAAGCTCATAACTATGAACTAGCATACTAATTTTGGATTCTTTAACTTGACTAGTTCTTTCATGAGTTACTTCCAGTGTGTGCCATATATCTTATGCCGTAGAACAAGTAGATATTCTATTAAACTCATTTCTATCTAGAGCACAATATAACACATTCATAGCTTTAGCATTCAACCTCAATTTCTTTTTATCATCTTCACTAAACTCTTTAGGTTCTTTAAGCATGCATTCCCCATTTTCAATTTTGGTAGGAACAAAAGGTCCTTCCAAAATAATAGACGACAAATCATAATCAAAAGATTTCAAGAAAATACTCATTCTAGTTTTCTAATAAGAGTAATCACTTCTATTAAAAAATGGAGGTCTAGAGATAGAAAGCCCCTCAACATATGAAGTTGGATTAAAAGTTGCCATAGCTCAAAAATCGATTAAGATTTAAAAAATTGAGCAACCTTGCTCTGATACCACTTGTTAACCCAAGTATGGCAACACAAAGGGGGGGGGGGGGGTGAATTGGGTTTTTATTTATAAAAACGGATTTAGAAAACTTTTCTTGACAGATCAAAATTATTTAAATCTTTCTTTAAGAACAAAGGTGAAGAAGATGAAAATAGAATGCAATCAAGAGAATGGCAATAAAGAACAATCACAAGTGCAAGTAAATGCAAAGAGATAGGGATAGAGAGAGTGCAAACTCAATTTACGTGGTTCGGAAAACCTTGCCTACATCCAAGGGCTCCTAGCTCCACGAGCTAAGCATTCTACTAAGTTGTAGAAATCTTTACAAATTGTTTGATGAACAACCTCACCAAGACTTTTTCTTCCAACCCTTGATAACACCACACCAAGAGTTCTTCTTGATGAACAACCTCACCAAGGCAACTTCCTTCAACTCTTGATAACACCACACCAAGAGTTCTTCTTGATAAACAAACTCACCAAGGCAACTTCCTTCAACCCTTGATAACACCACACCAAGAGTTCTTCTTGATGAACAACCTCACCAAGGAAAGAGTTCTCACTCTCACCACAATACAAGAACAAAGAAAAATTTTACAACAAAAGTACAACTCTCTTCAAAGAGTAGATAAAGAATATAAAAGCTCTCTAGACTTGATATTTCTCTTGTTTTTTGCTTGATAGATGCTTCTCTTGCTCTTCTCTTTACTTGCTGAATGCATGGGAGAAGGGCTCCTTTTATAGGCAAATGAGATGAACTTAATCAAGTGAAGACACCATCTCCAAATTTTCTGTCCACCATAAAAACTGTAATCTTGTCTGCCATTTTTGTCAATGTTCTGTTTGAAATTTGAAAATCTGCAAAACATAAAAGATCTGAAAATTTGAATAAGCTTTCCAACACATCAATAATCAAGTTATTTAGATATCTGTAGCTCAAGATATGGCCAAAATACCATTCAGTGCTCATGTGACTTGATTTTTCTTCCTTGTGTCAGTCCACCGATTTGAATGATAATTCTGTTAGTTTTCTGTTTGAAATTTGAATTTATTCAAAACATAAAAGATCTTCATATTTGAATAAGCTTTCCAAAACATTAAGAATCAAAGAATTTGAATATCTCTATCTTAAGATATGGCTAAAACACCATTCAGTGCTCATGTGAGTTGATTTTTCTTCCTTGTGTCAGTCCACCAAATTACATGTCAATTATGTCGGCCTTCCATTTGAAATTTGAATTTCTTCAAAACATATGAAATGTGCCTCATTATGTCCTCTTTCCAATGCCATAAGAATCAAGTCAGTTTGATTTTTCTAGCTCAAGATATGTCCAAAAGAGTATTCGGTGCCCATGTCAGCTGCTTCCATTTGTCTTTCAACTTGCATGATGATTTGGACAACCTTACACTTGAAATTTAAATTTCTTTAAAACATATGAAATGTTATAAATTGAGAATCTTTCCAAAGGCTTAAGAATCACATCGTTTGGACATCTGTAGAGAAATATATGATCAATTGATTGAACATTACTCATGTGTCACATTCCTTGAATCAAACCTTGTTCTTAAACTTTAGTGCCTTTAACATATAGTCTTCTCCTCAGCTTCAACACTTCATTTTAATAAGCCTCTTCTTGATTTTACAATTATTTCAATGATATTACTCTTGCACATAAATAAACATGTTAGTAAATCACAATAAATCAATGTGTATTGTTATCATCAAAATTATCATGTAGCATTAGGGCTAACAAGATGGTGGTGCGGTGGTTTCAGGAATATCAACAGTTGGTGATTTTGGGACCACAGGTACAAGTTCAGGTTTAGATGCCATTGTGTGAGGTGTTGTGGGCTGAGACTGTCCAAGAAACTGACTTTCCAAGATTGCTTGTGTTTAATATCCTTTAAATCCTGCAAAATTTCTGTCAAAGTAGTATTGATTAAGTCAAGTTTTTCCTCAACAGATTTCATTTGATTCTTCCTGAATCTAGTGGGTTTAGGTTGAGGTGCAGGGAGATCAGTTTGATCATGTAATCTCTGAAGGAAACCCTTGGTAATTGACTTAGACAGAATCTCAGTTTGTTCACTAGAACTTACGGGAACATTGTTCTGAGCAAGGATGCCTTGTATCAGACAGGGGAACACAAGCAGATAGCAATCCGATTGATAGGAACCAATTTGAACAATTGTTCTGTAAGCTAAAAGTCCAAAATTCACCGGCCTATTAGTTCCTAGACAAAAGATTGTTAGCCCTAAGGCTACATGATAATTTTGATGATAACAATACACATTGATTAATTGAGATTTACTAACATATTTATTTATGTGCAAGAGTAATATCATTGAAATAATTGTAAAATCAAGAAGAGGCTTATTAAAATGAAGTGTTGAAGCTAAGGAGAAGACTACATGTTAAAGGCACCAAAGTTTAAGAATAAGGTTTGATTCAAGGAATGTGACACATGAGCAATGTTCAATCAATTGGTCATATATTTCTCTACAAATGTCCAAATGACATGATTCCTGAGCCTTTGGAAAGCTTACTCAATTTATAACATTTTATATGTTTTAAAGAAATTCAAATTTCAAGTGTAAGGTCGTCCAAATCATCATTCAATTTGAAAGACAAATAGAAGTAGCTGACATGAGCACCGAATACTCTTTTAGACATATCTTGAGCTAAAAATATCCAAATCACTTGATTCTTGTGGCATTGGAAATCTGACTTAATGATGCACATTTCATTGTTTTGAATAAATTCAAATTTCAAATGGAAGGCCGACATAATTGACATCCAAGTCGATGGATTGACATAAGGAAGAAAAATCAACTCACATGAGCACTGAATGATGTTTTGGACATATCTTAAGATAGAGATATCCAAATTTGTTGATTCTTAATGTTTTGGAAATCTTATTCAAATATTCAGATCTTATATGTTTTGAATAAATTCAAATTTCAAACAGAATGCTGACATAATTATCATTCAATTCGGTGGACTGACACAAGGAAGAAAAATCAAGTCACATGAGCACCGAATGGTTTTTTGGCTATACTTGAGCTACAGATATCTAAATGACTTGATTCTTGATGCGTTGGAAAGCTTGTTCAAATGTGAAGATCGTTTATGTTTTGCAGATTTTCAAATTTCAAACGAAACATTGACAAAAATGGTAGAAAAAATTACGGTTTTTATGGTGGGTAGAAAATTTGGAGTTAGTGTCTTCACTTGATTAAGTTCTTCCCATTTGCCTATAAAAGGAGCCCTTCTCCCATGCATTCAATAAGTGAAAAGAAGCATTGATCAAGCAAAAAAAAACAAGAGAAATATCAAGTCTAGAGAGCTTTTATATTCTTTATCTTCTCTTTGAAGAGAGTTGTACTTTTGTTGTAAAAATTTACTTTGTTATTGTATTGTGGTGAGAGTGAGATCTTCTTGTAAAGGATAAAAGTTATCCTTGAGAGAACTCTTTCCTTGGTGAGTTTGTTCATCAAGAAGAACTCTTGGTGTGGTGTTATCAAGAGTTTAAGGAAGTTGCCTTGGTGAGGTTGTTCATCAAGAAGAACTCTTGGTGTGGTGTTATCAAGAGTTGAGGAAAGTTACCTTGGTGAGGTTGTTCATCAAAAAGAACTCTTGGTGTGGTGTTATCAAGGGTTGAAAGAAGTTTCCTTGGTGAGGTTGTTCATCAAGAAGAACTCTTGGTGTGGTGTTATCAAGAGTTGAAGGAAGTTGCCTTGGTGAGGTTGTTCATCAGGAAGAACTCTTGGTGTGGTGTTATCAAGAGTTGAAGGAAGTTGCCTTGGTGAGGTTGTTCATCAAGAAGAACTCTTGGTGTGGTGTTATCAAGAGTTGAAGGAAGTTGCCTTGGTAAGGTTGTTCATCAAGAAGAACTCTTGGTGTGGTGTTATCAAGGGTTGAAGGAAGTTGCCTTGGTGAGGTTGTTCATCAAGAAGGACTCTTGGTGTGGTGTTATCAAGAGTTGAAGGAAGTTGCCTTGGTGAGGTTGTTCATCAAGAAGAACTCTTGGTGTGGTGTTATCAAGGGTTGAAGGAAGTTGCCTTGGTGAGGTTGTTCATCAAGAAGAACTCTTGGTGTGGTGTTATCAAGAGTTGAAGGAAGTTGCCTTGGTGAGGTTGTTCATCAAGAAGAACTCTTGGTGTGGTGTTATCAAGAGTTGAAGGAAAGTTGCCTTGGTGAGGTTGTTCATCAAGAAGAACTCTTGGTGTGGTGTTATCAAGGGTTGAAGGAAGTTGCCTTGGTGAGGTTGTTCATCAAGAAGAACTCTTGGTGTGGTGTTATCAAGAGTTGAAGGAAGTTGCCTTGGTGAAGTTGTTCATCAAGAAGAACTCTTGGTGTGGTGTTATCAAGAGTTGAAGGAAGTTGCCTTGGTGAGGTTGTTCATCAAGAAGAACTCTTGGTGTGGTGTTATCAAGAGTTGGAAGAAAAAGTCTTGGTGAGGTTGTTCATCAAGCAAGTTGTAAAGATTTCTACAACTTAGTGGAAAGCTTAGCTCGTGGAGCTAGGAGCCCGTGGACGTAGGCAAGGTTTGCCGAACCACGTAAATTGAGTTTGCACTCTCTCTATCTCTTTCCTCTTTACATTTACTTGCACTTGTGATTGTTCATCATTATTATTCTTTTGATTGCATCTTTGATAAATTCTAATTTCATCTTCTTCACCTTTATTCTCAAAGAAAGAGTGAACTAATTTTGATCTTTCAAGAAAAGTTTTCTAAATCCGTTTTGATAAATAAAAACCCAATTCACCCCCCTCTTGGGTTGCCATACCTGGGTCAACAAGTGGTATCAGAGCAAGGTTGCTCAATTTTTTAAATCTTAATCGATTTTTGAGCTATGACAACTTTTAATTCAACTTCATATGTTGAGGGACTTTCTATCTCTAGACCTCCATTTTTTAATGGAAGTGATTACTCTTATTGGAAAGTTAGAATGAGTATTTTCTTGAAATCTTTTGATTATGATTTGTGGTCTATTGTTTTGGAAGGATCTTTTGTTCCTGCCAAAATTGAAAATGGGGAATGCATGCTTACGGAACCTAAAGAGTTTAGTGAAGATGATAAAAAGAAATTGAGTTTGAATGCTAAAACTATGAATGTATTATATTGTGCTCTAGATAGAAATGAGTTTAATAGAATATCTACTTGTTCTTCGGCACAAGAAATATGGCACACACTTGAAGTAACTCATGAAGGAACTAGTCAAGTTAAAGAATCCAAAATTAGTATGCTAGTTCATAGTTATGAGCTTTTTAAGATGAAATCGGATGAATCAATTTCTGAAATGTTTACTATATTTACGGATATTATTAATAGTTTGAAATCTCTTGGTAAATCTTATTCTAATGTTGAAATGGTGAGAAAGATTCTTTGGTGTCTACCACAATCTTGGGAGCCAAAGGTGACGGCAATTTAAGAAGCAAAGGACCTCACCAAACTACCATTAGAAGAACTTATGGGTTCTCTCATAACTCATGAAATCATCTTGAACGAGAATGAAGAAGAAGATTGTGAAGTAGCAAACATGTGCTTCATGGCTTTAAGTGAAGATGAGGTAAGTATTCTAAACTATGATCCTAAACTTTCATATGATGAATTACTTGAAGCATTCCAAAATTTACATGTGCAAGTTGATAAGCAAAATTCAAAAATTAATGCTTTCAAAAGAAGTCAAAAATCATGTTATCTCAATTAGAAGAGGTGGTAGAAATAAATGAAGCTTTAGAAAATGAAAATGAAATTTTAAAGCAAAAAGATTTTGAAAGTTTGGAAAGTCAAATACATTTATTAAAAACTGAAAATGACATTTTAAAACAAAAGGATTTTGATAAATTGGAGAAACAAATGCTATTTTGAAAAAGGAAAATAATGACTTAAGAAATATTGTTGATAGTTTTACAAAAAGTACAAAAAATTTGAATTATATGTTACAAAACCAAAGGTGTGTTTTTTATAAAAGAGGTTTAGGATATAAAACTCATAAAAATCAAAAGTATTTTAAAAATTATTTTGCTCATGCATCTTCTAGGAATAATCTTAATCATTCATGTACTTATTGTGGAAGAAAATGACACAAAGTGCATTCTTGCTATATTAAGAGAAATCCTAATTTGAAACAAATATGGGTTCCAAAAAGTGCCATAACTAACCCCAAGGACCCAAGAACTTTTGGGTACCAAAAAGTTACTCCTTGAATGTTGATTGTAGAGACAAAGTGGCAAATACAAGTGGTACTTAAATAGTGAATGCTCAAGGCATATGACCGGAGATGCCTCCAAGTTCTCAAGATTAATCATGAAGTAAGGAGGATATGTGACCTTCCGTGATAATGTCAAAGGAAGGGTAATCGGACATGATGATATTGGTAACCCTTCTTCACCTATTATTAAAGATGTTTTGCTTGTTCATGTTTTAAAACATGATTTGATTAGCATTAGTCAATTGTATGATAAGGGATATTTTGTTACTTTTGAGCCTAATAGATGTGTGATTAAGGATGTTAGTAACAATAAGACATTATTTGTTGGTAATAGATGTGGTAATATTTATACAATTGATATTGATGTTAATGATCATGTAGAAAATTGTTTCATTGTTAATCATGATGTTTGGTTATGGCATAGAAGATTAGGTCATGCTAGCATGGACACAATTTCAAAATTTTCTAAAAATGATTTAGTTGATAGTCTTCCAAAAATAAAATTTGAAAATGATAAGATTTGTGATGCTTGTCAATTTGGAAAACAAGTGAGAACTTCTTTTAAACAAAAGAAATTTATTTCAACAAATAAACCTCTACAATTACTTCATTTGGATTTATTTGGACCATCAAGAACTCAAAGCCTTGGTGGAAAGTATTATGTTTTTGTTATTGTGGATGATTATTCAAGATTCACTTGGGTATTATTCTTGAAAACTAAAAATGAGGCCATACAAGCTTTTTCAAAATTTACAAAAAGAGTCCAAAATCAAAAAGGGTATTCTATTGTGTCCATTAGGAGTGATCATGGTGGTGAAGTAGACAATGTTGCATTTGAAAATCTTTGTGATGAAAATGGTTTTGAGCATAATTTTTCCTCACCTAGAACTCCACAACAAAATGGTGTTGTTGAAAGGAAAAATAGGACTATCCAAGAAATGGCTAGGACCATGTTACTTGAAAATAATTTGCCAAAATATTTTTGGGCCGAAGCCGTTAATACCGCATGCTTTATAATCAATAGAGTACATATTAGAGCTTTAATAAAGAAAACTCCTTATGAACTTTGGAAAGGAAGAAAACCCAACATTGGATTTTTTAAAGTTTTTGGATGTAAATGTTTTATTTTAAACACCAAGGATAACCTTGAAAATTTGATGCAAAAGCCGATGTTGGAATTTTTGTTGGCTACTCCAACCATAGTAAAGCATATAGAGTTTTTAACAAAAAGACTCTTACTATTGAAGAATCTATGCATGTTGAATTTGATGAAACTAATGTTATTTCTTCAAAGAATTTAGATGATGATATTATTGAGGTAGAAAGGCAAATCAAGGAATCAAGGCTTGATGAAAAAAGCCAAGATGAATTACAACTTCAACAAGAAAAGCTTGAGGAAGCAAATGATTCTTCCCAAGAATTACCAAAGGAATAGAGGTATGCAAAAGCTCACCCTAAAGATCTCATTATTGGTGAACCATCACAAGGTATGAAAACTAGATCTTCTTTTCAGAATTTTTGTAATCATTTTGCTTTTGTCTCTCAATTTGAACTAAAATCTTTTAAAGAAGCCGAAAATGACGAAAGTTAGATTTTGGCTATGCAAGAAGAATTGAATCAATTTGAGAGAAATCAAGTTTGGGAATTAGTCCCTAGACCCAAAAATCATTCTATTATAGGCATTAAATAGATTTTTAGAAATAAAGTAGATGAAAATAGCACCATTATTAGAAACAAAGCTAGACTTGTTGCTCAAGGATACAATAAAAAAGAAGGTATTGATTATGAGGAAACCTTTGCACCGGTTGCTAGAGTAGAATCAATTAGAATGTTGTGTGCATTGGCATGTTATAAAAATTTTACATTATATCAAATGGATGTCAAAAGTGCATTTTTAAATGGTTACATTATGGAGGAAGTATATGTAGAGCAACCTCTTGGTTTTCAAAGTCATGATTTTCCAAACCATGTTTCCAAACTCAAAAAGGCACTTTATGGCTTGAAACAAGCTCTAAGAGCATAGTATGATAGATTGAGCAAATTTCTCATTGATAAGGGTTTCGAAATGAAAAAAGTTGATACTACTCTTTTTGTTAAAACAAAAAATGATGATTTATTAATTGTTCAAATCTATGTTGATGATATTATATTTGGTGCTACTAATGTCTCTATGTGTGAGGAATTTTCCGAGTGCATGCAACAAGAATTTGAAATGAGCTTAATGGGAGAATTAAATTTCTTCCTTGGACTTCATATCAAGCAATCAATTGATGGGATCTTCATTAATCAAGCTAAATACACAAGAGATCTTCTCAAGAAGTTTGGCATGGATAATTCAAGGACATATAACACACCTATGGGTACATTAACCAAGCTTGACAAAGATAAGAAAAGAAAAGATGTTGAGGTAACAAAATATCGAGGTATGATTGGCTCTCTTTTGTATTTAACTGCTAGTAGACCTGATATTATGTTTAGTGTGTGTATGTGTGCTAGATTTCAATCTTGTCCAAAGGAATCTCACATTAAGGCTATCAAAAGGATATTTAGATATCTTCTTGGAACCATAAATCTAGGTCTTTGGTATCCTAAGTGTGATAATTTTGATCTAATTAGTTATTCCGATGCGGACTTTGCTGGAAGTCTTCTTGATAGAAAGAGCACTAGTGGCTCTTGTCATTTTCTAGGACATGCATTAGTCTCATGGTTTAGTAGAAAACAAAATTCTGTTGCCTTATCAACCGCGGAAGCCGAGTATATTGCAGTAGGAAGTTGTTGTGCACAATATCTTTGGATGAAACAAATTTTAAAAGATTATGGTGTGGTATTTGATCATATTCCCATCAAATGTGACAATACAAGTGCCATCAACATTTCAAAAAATCCCCTACAACACTCTAGGACTAAGCATATAGAGATTAGACATCATTTTATTAGAGATCATGTGCAAAAAGGTAATATTTCTTTAGAATTTATTCCCACCGATAAACAATTAGCCGATATATTTACTAAACCCCTTAGTCAAGATAGATTTTGCATAATTAGAAGAGAATTAGGTATATTGGATATGTCTTAATTTTGCTTTAATATGATAATCTTTGAATGGTAGCATATGTTAAGGGGGATAATATATTTAGGGGGAGTAGTTAATTTGATTACATTTTTTGATGATAACAAAAGGGGGAGAAATAGTTGGATTGCTTATATTCATAACAAATACCATTTTTTTGTTTATTCTTGATTTTATTTTCATTCTTGATTTTAGATATTATTTGAAAGCAATTAATGGTTTGTCATCATCAAAAAGGGGGAGATTGTTAGTCTAAGACTACATGATAATTTTGATGATAACAATACACATTGATTAATTGAGATTTACTAACATGTTTATTTATGTGCAAGAGTAAGATGATTGAAATAATTATAAAATCAAGAAGAGGCTTATTAAAATAAAGTGTTGAAGCTAAGGAGAAGACTACATGTTAAAGGCACCAAAGTTTAAGAACAAGGTTTGATTCATGGAATGTGACACATGAGCAATGTTCAATCAATTGGTCATATATTTCTCTACAAATGTCCAAATGACATGATTCCTAAGCCTTTGCAAATCTTACTCAATTTATAACATTTTATATGTTTTAAAGAAATTCAAATTTCAAGTGTAAGGTCGTCCAAATCATCATGCAAGTTAATAGACAGATAGAAGTAGCTGATATGAGCACCGAATACTCTTTTGGACATATCTTGAGCTATAAATATCCAAACTACTTGATTCTTGTGGCATTGGAAAGTTGACTTAATGAGGCACATTTCATATGTTTTGAATAAATTCAAGTTTCAAATGGAAGGCTGACATAATTGATATGCAAATCGATGGACTGACACAAGGAAGAAAAATCAACTCACATGAGCACCAAATGATGTTTTAGCCATATCTTAAGACAGAGATATCCAAATTCTTTGATTCTTAATGTATTGGAAAGCTTATTCAAATATTCAGATTGTTTATGTTTTGAAGAAATTCAAATTTCAAACGGAATGCTGACATAATTATCATTCAATTCGGTGGACTGACACAAGGAAGAAAAATCAAGTCACATGAGCACCGAATGGTGTTTTGGCTATATCTTGAGCTACAGATATGCAAATGACTTGATTCTTGATGCGTTGGAAATATTATTCAAATGTTAAGATCTTTTATATTTTGCAGATTTTCAAATTTCAAACAAAACAACGAAACATTGACAAAAATGGTAGAAAAAATTACGGTTTTTATGGTGGGTAGAAAATTTGGAGTTAGTGCCTTCACTTGATTAAGTTCTTCCCATTTGCCTATAAAAGGAGCCCTTCTCCCATGCATTCAATAAGTGAAAAGAAGCATTGATCAAGCAAAAAAAACAAGAGAAATATCAAGTCTAGAGAGCTTTTATATTCTTTATCTACTCTTTGAAGAGAGTTGTACTTTTGTTGTAAAAATTTTCTTTGTTATTGTATTGTGGTGAGAGTGAGATCTTCTTGTAAAGGATAAAAGTTATCCTTGAGAGAACTCTTTTCTTGGTGAGGTTGTTCATCAAGAAGAACTCTTGGTGTGGTGTTATCAAGGGTTGAAGGAAGTTGCCTTGGTGAGGTTATTCATCAAGAAGAACTCTTGGTGTGGTGTTATCAAGGGTTGAAGGAAGTTGCCTTGGTGAGGTTGTTCATCAAGAAGAACTATTGGTATGGTGTTATCGAGGGCTGAAGAAAGTTTCCTTGGTGAGGTTGTTCATCAAGAAAAACTCTTGGTGTGGTGTTATCAAGGGTTGAAAGAAGTTACCTTGGTGAGGTTGTTCATCAAGAAGAACTCTTGGTGTGGTGTTATCAAGGGTTGAAAGAAGTTACCTTGGTGAGGTTGTTCATCAAGAAGAACTCTTGGTGTGGTGTTATCAAGGGTTGAAGAAAGTTGCCTTGGTGAGGTTGTTCATCAAGAAGAACTCTTGGTGTGGTGTTATCAAGGGTTGAAGGAAGTTGCCTTGCTGAGGTTGTTCATCAAGAAGAACTCTTGGTGTGGTGTTATCAAGGGTTGAAGAAAGTTGCCTTGGTGAGGTTGTTCATCAAGAAGAACTCTTGGTGCGGTGTTATCAAGGGCTGAAGAAAGTTTTCTTGGTGAGGTTGTTCATCAAGAAGAACTCTTGGTGTGGTATTATCAAGGGTTGAAAGAAGTTGCCTTAGTGAGGTTGTTCATCAAGAAGAACTCTTGGTGTGGTGTTATCAAGAGTTGAAGGGAGTTGCCATGGTGAGGTTGTTCATCAAGAAGAACTCTTGGTGTGGTGTTATCAAGCGTTGAAGGAAATTGCCTTGGTGAGGTTGTTCATCAAGAAGAACTCTTGGTGTGGTGTTATCAAGGGTTGAAGGAAGTTGCCTTGGTGAGGTTGTTCATCAAGAAGAACTCTTGGTGTGTTGTTATCAAGAGTTGAGGAAAGTTGCCTTGGTGAGGTTGTTCATCAAGAAGAACTCTTGGTGTGGTGTTATCAAGGGTTGAAGGAAGTTGCCTTGGTGAGGTTTGTTCATCAAGAAGAACTCTTGGTGTGGTGTTATCAAGAGTTGAAGGAAGTTGCCTTGGTGAGGTTGTTCATCGAGAAGAACTCTTAGTGGTATTATCAAGGGTTGAAAAAAGTTGCCTTGGTGAGGTTGTTCATCAAGAAGAACTCTTGGTATGGTGTTATCAAGGGTTGAAGGAAGTTGCCTTGGTGAGGTTGTTCATCAAGAAGAACTCTTGGTGTGGTGTTATCAAGGGTTGAAGAAAGTTGCCTTGGTGAGGTTGTTCATCAAGAAGAACTCTTGGTGTGGTGTTATCAAAAGTTGAAGGAAGTTGCCTTGGTGAGGTTGTTCATCAAGAAGAACTCTTGGTGTGGTGTTATCAAGAGTTGAAGGAAGTTGCCTTGGTGAGGTTGTTCGTCAAGAAGAACTCTTGGTGTGGTGTTATCAAGAGTTGGAAGAAAAAGTCTTGGTGAGGTTGTTCATCAAGCAAATTGTAAAGATTTCTACAACTTAGTGGAAAGCTTAGCTCGTGGAGCTAGGAGCCCGTGGACGTAGGCAAGGTTTGCCGAACCACGTAAATTGATTTTGCACTCTCTCTATCCCTTTCCTCTTTACATTTACTTGCACTTGTGATTGTTCATCATTATTATTCTTTTGATTGCATCTTTGATAAATTCTAATTTCATCTTCTTCACCTTATTCTTAAAGAAAGAGTGAACTAATTTTGACCTTTCAAGAAAAGTTTTCTAAATCCGTTTTGATAAATAAAAACCCAATTCACCCCCCTCTTAGGTTGCCATACCTAGGTCAACAAAGATAAGTTTCAATCTATCTTCCCGAACCTGATTTTGGTGGGAAGAAGGGAACCAATCAAACTGAGTGATTTTGTGTAGCACTTGGTATTTTTTTTTCAGATATTTCTAGTCAAGACCATCTCTGGATTTCCATTTGATATCCGTTTGACCAGTAACTTCCTTGATTATGTCAACCATGTCAAATTCTTCATCAAGAGAATGCATGCTTCATATTGGAATGTCCATAAAAGAATTTATGACATTGGGAGAAAATTTCACAAACTTCCCCTGACAGTAGACTCTATGATAATGCATACTCCTAGGATCATCTATGGTGCTTGAAATGTTAGCATAGAATTCCTGAATCAAGGTTTTAACAGGAGGAAGAAAATTTGATACCGTTCGAGTCCAGTAGTTAGACTTTATCATCTCGCTGACACCATAGGAGTCGAAGTCTGAGAGTTTCACAGGTCGTTCTGGCTGGAGCTTCCTCTGTGAAATGAACTTGTCAAACTTCTGTTTGATTGCAGTCATGAGAAATGTGTTGTATTTGGCTTGATCTTTTCTTTGATTCTCTTTACTGGCATTTGTTCATCTGCGCTCATGGCAAGATCAACTGCTGTCTGGTCTTGCCTGTGTTGTGTTGGAGGCGACTGGCTACTGTTATCACTATCATGACTGGAACTGCTTGAAGAAGAATCACTGGCTATTGAGTTCGAAGATGCCATAGCTAGGGTTTCTAAACTGCAAAAATTTTTCAGAACAGAGACAGAGAGATGCGAGACAGGGAAGCAACTGTGGAAGAGGGATTATGTGAACAGGAAGAAACCCACAAACTATTTGTTATATATACTAAGCCGATTTTTGAGGAAATTTTGATTTTCAACAAAAATCAATTTTAATGTCTTTCCTTTCCAAAAACTGTTTAATAACTCCCTTCAAAACACTTCAAATCAAATTTGAATTAAATTAAAAAAATGGAATACTAATAGAAAAAGGATTCCCGCCATCGATACTTCTCCTTCTTAATTCAATAATACTAACATGGCAAAAATTTAACACATGAACACACAAGTGACTTAATTTTTGAGAATAAGTACATAGGATATTGTTATGAAATAGCATAATTTTTGGGTTTGAGAGATTCACACATTTAAGCTTTATTTTGAATATATTGAGTAAACAACTTGAGTATGCTTCTCACACACACAAAAGTTAGTCTCAGTATAAATTTGATAAATAATACAGTAGCTTTCACACATGTATAAATGTAGCGCTTTTCCATTTGAGTGGGTGACCTCACCATATTTCCTAGATACAATGAAGTTACTCTCAATGGATGGCTTTCACACGTCATACACTGGTAGCCCTCTTTGTATTTTCATTATTAACCAGTATTTAATTATTCATACAGTTTGTATATCATAACTCAAAAACATGCTAATTTAGAAGGAAATTTATGATACTACAGATATGAATAACATAACAGAATACTGTGTTCATTCATATAACTGACAGAGACCTAAGGCTTTTCTTAGATTTTCAAATCTTGTTGTGTCCAATGCCTTAGTGAACAAGTCAGCCAATTATTTATCTGTGGAGATTTGCTCAATGTGTATCACCTTAGATTCTACTAGTTCCCTTAAAAAATGATATCTAATATCAATGTGTTTTGTCCTAGAATGCTGAACAAGATTTTTGAAAATATTTATAGCACTAGTATTATCACAAAACACAGGAATGGGCTTCTGTTCAATGCCATAATCACTCAACATTTGCTTCATCCACAACAGTTGTGTACAACAACTCCCCGCTGCTATGTATTTGGCTTCAGCTGTAGATAAAGAAATTGAATTTTGCTTCTTACTGTGCCATGAAACCAAGTTAGTACCAAGATAAAAACAACCTCCTGAAGTGCTGTTTCTATCATCTGCATTTCCTGCCCAATCTGCATCACTGAACCCTATAAGATAATCATTTGTATCTTTAGAAAACCATATTCCATAATCACATGTTCCATGAACATACCTAATGATTCTCTTTGCTACTGCAAGATGTGATTCTTTGAGATTTGCTTGAAACCTTGCACAAAGTCCTACACTAAAGCTCAAATCTGGTCTGCTTGCTGTGAGGTAAAGTAGACTACCAATAATGCTTCTGTACAAACTTGTATCAACATCTTTTCCTATATTGTCTTTGGAAAGTTTTAGATTAGTACTGATAGGAGTTTTCATTGTTTTTGCATTCTCAAGCCCAAATTTCTTTACTAGATTTTTGGCATATTTTGATTGAGATATGAATATCCTATCATTCATTTGCTTAACCTGCAATCCAAGAAAGAAATTTAATTCTCCTACCATGCTCATCTCAAATTCTTCCTGTATCAACTTAACAAACTCATTAATTTTGCTTTTGTTAGTTGATCTGAAAACAATGAGATCAACATATATTTAATTAAAATAGTTTGATGCATGTTTGATAAATAAGGTTTTATCATCATTGCCTCTTTTATAACCTCTGTTGATTAAAAAATTAGTCAACCTTTCATACCAAGCTCTAGGAGCTTGTTTCAAATCATACAAAGGTTTGTGTAATTTGTACACAAAATCTGGATGTTTAGGATATTCAAATCCTTTACGCTGTTCAACAAAAACTTCATCATTGAGATAGCCATTTAAAAATATAATTTTAACATCCATTTGGTACAACTTAAACTCAAGCAAACAAGCAATTGCAAGAAGTAATCTGATTGACTCAAGTCTAGCTACTGGTGCAAAGGTTTCATCAAAGTTTATGCCTTCAACTTGAGTGTAACCTTGAGCAACTAGCCTAGCTTTATTTCTAACTACTTGTCCACTTTCATCAGTTTTATTTTTGTAAATTCATTTAGTTCCAATGACATTTGTATTACTTGGCCTGGGAACTAATTCCCACACTTTATTTCTCTTAAACTGATTAAGTTCATCTTGCATAGCTTGAATCCATACTTATTCTTTTAAGGCTTCTTTCACATTCTTTGGCTCAACTAAAGAAACATAACATGCAAACCTTACCTGGTTTTTTACTTTGCTCCAAGTCTTCATCATGCCATCTGGTGGTCCAATGATGAAACTTGTTGGATGTGCCTTCTGAATCCATATGGGTGGATCTTTTCTATCATCACTATTCTGAATCGAATTTTGGTTTAAATCTGAGTTGTCAGATGTTACTGTTACATCGGGTGTTACAGCCACTGTTTCCTCTTTCATAATAGCATCTTCTTATTTATTACTATCTGGATCAGATTTTTCTACACCTTCTGTGAAGCTGGTTATGCTTTCCTCTTATGAGTATTTTGCATAATCATCATGATCATCAAATACTACATTTGCAGATTCCATGACTGCCTCAGTTCTCAGATTGTAAACTCGAAAAGCTTTCTGTTTTGTACATATCCCACAAAGACTCCTTCATCACTCATTGGATCCAATTTTCCTAACAGTTCTCTATCGTTTAAGATGTGGCACCTGTAACCAAAGACATGAAAATATTTCAAATTAGGTTTTCTTCCTTTCAAGATTTCATAAGGTGTCTTATTTGTGCCAAGTCTAAGAAAAACTCTATTTGAAATATAGCAAACAGTGCTTATAGCTTCAGCCCATAGCCTCTTGGTCAACTTCTTGCTATTAAACATTACTCTTGCCATTTCTTGAAGAGTTCTATTCTTCCTCTCTACAATGCCATTCTGTTCAGGGGTTTTTTGAGCTGAAAATTCATGATCAATTCCATGATATTTGCAAAAATCAGCATAGCTAACATTTTCAAACTCCTTCCCATGATCACTTCTTATTCTTACAATCCTTCCAATATTCCTATTTTGCTCATTTTCAAGCTTGACACAAAAGTTCCTGAAAGTATCAAAAGTGTCAGATTTTTCTTTAATGAAGTCAACCCAAGTATATCTAGAAAAATCATTCACACAAACAAATATATATCTCTTACCTGTAATGCCTTCAATTTGCATGAGACCCATAAGATCCATGTGAAGCAAATCAAGTATCTTAGAAGTACTAAGATGTGGATTTGATTTGTGTGAATTTGTAATTTGTTTTCCTATTTGACATGGTCCACAAATTTTATCAATTTTATCATCAAATTTAGGAACTCCTCTTACAGCACCTAACTTAGTTAATTTAACCAAGTCTTTGTAATTTAAGTGTCCTAATTTTTGATGCCACAATTCTAAATCCAAAATCCTAGCATGAAATGCAATTTCTACTAGATAACAATTATCTAAAGATCTATTACCTTGTAGAATGTATTTACCAAATTTATCTAAGACCATGCATTTGTTTTGTGTGAAGTTAACAGTATACTTTTCATCACAAATCTGACTAATTCTAATAAGATTAGCTTTTAAGTCTTCCACTAAAAGAACATTTCTAAAATTGGGTAGGCCTTTGACATTCAAAGTACCTTTACCAATAATCTTACTTGTTGCTCCATCTTCAAATGTGACATTACCATCCCTACATGCTTTAAAATCTGTTAAAAACAATTTATTTCCAGTTATGTGCCTGGAACAACCGCTGTCAAAATACCACAAATCATTAAAAGCATGATTAAGTGTAATAAACACAACATGGCATACTGTTTTGTCTTTCTTAACCCACTGCTGTTGTGATTTTGGTAACAGTTTAAATTGTTTCGATTTTTTATGCAAAAGATTCCACAATTTAAAGCATCTAGGCCTAATATGTCCCTTTTTTACCACAAAAATAACAAATAGGAATGAATTTTCTTACCTTTTCAGGACTAGATCTGAAAGAACTCAGTGGAGAAACATACGTTTCACTACTATTAGTGTTTGGACTTGACTTTAAAGAGGTAGTTTCAAAGCTCTTACCTGATGTTGAAGCTTTTACAAAGATTGTTTTGGAGGAAGATGCAACGTTTCCTTCAGTGTACCCCAATCCATGTTTGTTGGAGTTGTCTCTTCTAAGATTCAAAACTTGATCAAGTTTCGCTACTCCATTTTTGAGCTGATCCACACACCTCTTGCTATCAGCCAGTTCTGTTGTGATTTTCTCGATATATGCTGTTTTGTCTGTCAAAACAGTCTCAAGTTCAGTGATGTGATTTTCAGCATAAGCTTTTTCACATTTCAGAACTTCATTTTCCCGCTTCAAGGTGTTGATTTCTTCTCTTTGGCTCAACCATTCACCATAGAGTGCATTGTAAGTTTCTTGCAACTCTTCATAATATTCTGGTCCATCTTCTTCATCTGAATGACCAATACTGTCTTGATCATCTTCTGTTATGTATGACATAACAGCCTTTCCTTTATCTGTTGTAGATGCTGTAAATGCAACAAAATTACTCATACAATCTTGGTCTTCTGACTACGATTCTGATTTATCACTCCATGTTACTATCAGCCATTTGTTTTTCTTCTTGAGATTAGCACATTCAGATTGAATATGCCCATAACCAGAACATTCATAACACTGAATCTATCCTTTCTTTTCAGGTTGTTTAGCTTTCTTTTTATCATTCTCCTTATTGAATTTTTTGAACTTTTCTTCACTTGAATTTGATGGCTTTCCTTGATTCTTTTTCCTGAAATTTCTTTTCATAAACTTGACATAATTTTTGTCAGAAAAGCAATTTGTTTAGAATCAGTTTCATCAAGCTCATCACTACATTCATCTTCAGATTTTTCAGCTTTCAAATTAAACGCATTGCTTTTACCCTTTTGTTTTCGAGTACTTTGATTTATTTCAAAGTTTTGGAGAATGCCAATCAGTTCATCAACTCTCATTTCATCAGTGTTTTTAACTTCTTTAATGATAGAAATTTTAGGTTAAAATTTGTTAGGGACTGACCTAAGTATTTTACTAACAACTTCTGCATCAGTGAAATTTTTACCAAGCATGTATGCAGAGTTTGTTATGTTACATATCTTAGAGTAAAAATCGAAAATTGATTCATCTTCATGCATCATCAAATATTTAAATTGAGAATCCAGCCTCATTAATTTAGATCTTTTAACAGATGCAGTACTTTCATGTTTTACCTTAAGTATGTCCCATGCTTCTTTGGCTACTTTGCATCTAAAAATCTGTCCAAAGTTATTCAAGTCGACTGTATCAAAGATTGCGTCAAAAGCCTTGGAGTTCCAACTGGATCTACGGTATTCTTCATCAGACCATTCATCCTCTGGTTTTGGTTCGGCATTACCAAGAGCATTCAGTTTCGTTGGAGGTGTCCACCCCTTAAGTACACTCGTCCAAGCCCTGTCATCAAGACACTTAATGAACATCATCATTCTTACCTTCCAATATGAATAATTACTGTCATCGAGAATAGGTGGTTGCATTCCAGACCTTCCGTTGCGTATAAACTCCATCCTTCTAGATTAACTTGATCGTTTTCTTCACTTGTCTATCAATGAACCTGCTCTGATACCAATTGATAGTTCTGAAGGTATGCAGTTATAAATAACAATACAGTCAACTATAATGTAAATCAACACAGAAGGGTTTTTACATGGTTCGGTTATAAAAACCTACGTCCACGGACAACTATCGAGCTGCAATTTACTATGCTCTGTTTGTACAATCTTTAGGACCTTTTTACAGTGCTGACTCACCCTTACACACAGACCTAATCTTTGATAAACAAAATCTTCGTAAAGATTCTAAACACTGGTGACACTGCTCACTCTCTGTCACAGATAACTTAACAGCACACTGTTAAGTTAGACATAACACCCGATGTCTGACAGAATAAACACTCAACCCTCATGATTCGCTAAGTGTTTACTAACTTTCTCAGACTTGATCAACGCCTCATATACGATTTTTAATTCTCATATATGATTACAAAGACTCAATAAATCAAAAACATAAAGACATTCCTTGGTGTTAAAGCTTGTCTCTTGCAAAGTTGCGGAATGCCTTCAACAACCAACAATCTCCCTTTTGTGTAAAAAGACTCTCTCGCCTGCTTCACTATATTGTTGACGTTTTATTATATAATGAGAGATCTTGATACAATCTTTCTAAAGTCCTGTAAGGATCTTAATTAAGATCACATTAGGATTAGGATAAAATATAATAAGAAATGTTTTTTAGTTAATCTCCTAAAGCAATAAGGATATATCAACTATCTTCCTATTTTGATTAAGATATAAAATATTATCCTGATCAAGAGAGATAATAATCAAAGTACTTCCTATAAAAATTAGCTAGAAACAATAAAATAGGAATAAAACACTTTAATTACTTTTATCACAAGTTAACCAAAATTTTGAACATGTGTATATCACATGTTTGACGTTATCACCTACATTCTACATCCGATAGGAATCGCAAAAGTTGTCAGACATCTGATGGCTATGGGTTTAATCATATCCAATAGTTTGTTGTCTAATGTCAGTCACTAGACATACAATGGAGTTAGGTTGGAACGTTGTAAGTGCAGTTGGAGATAGTAAAAGGAAGAAGGTATTTGGGTCATTTTTCACCACAAAGGGTCATTGCAAGCAAATGTTTGGATAGAAGTGTTCACAGGTCGAGTCGGATCGACTTTCACCGAACCCAACTCAACCCAATATCTTATTGCATTAGGAAGAATGAACATGTGGTCGAGTGTTTGAATGTGTAAACTTGATAAGTAATCTGTTGCCTTGGGTCAGTTCAGGCCAGGTCAGGTTGAACAGCTTGGGCCAAGCCCAATTTCACAATTTTCTTAAATCATTACTTAACATTGCTATTAGGTCCAACATGATTTAAAGTCTATGTTATATATAAGGCCCATTGACATAAGTTAGGCTATATTATCTACAAAATAAGCCCACCACGACATAAATTTAAAACTTTTGAAGCCTTTAATGTGTTTTTAGGCCCAAGATCTAGTTAGCCATTTCTCAAAACTTCAATGCCATATCACACTTATCTCCTTCAATTTTTTTTATAATGATCCCATGCATAAAAAACTTGAGGCTTTTAGTTTTTTGGGTTGCAGTTTCACGACTCATTTCTTCAACTTCCCAGGTGTACCTGGTGGGAATAGGAGTAATAGATTCAGTAGCCATAATAATTGCAAAGAAATATATACAATGTCAAGTCATCACAAATTACATTTTAGTTTATACAAATTAATGTATGCATTCATTTTATACTCATAATTAATATCTCAAATTAATTAACATGTAAATTAAATTAATTGTATGCATGTGACGAGCAATATCCCCTTAATTTCAGTTTTTACAATCTTAAGTAATTAATATTTTAAATATATATATATATATATATATATATATATATATATAATATGTTGTTGAAATTTGGGGAAATCATATTGTGATCAATCAATGCTTAGAACATACACAAAACTTAGATTTGGGAAAATCAAGCTAAAAAAACAAAAAAAGCATTCGTCTCAAGATTCCACTAAACTATAAGAACAAGAAACCACAGTATGATGGTGACTTGATAGCAGGAATAAGACAAATACAAAAAGTTTAAAAACAAAGAAAAACTATGCTGTTATATGATGGTATAGTCTAATTAATCCAAGGGTGGGAACTTCTATAAGTCCAACTCATATTTCTCATGAACTTCTCATCTCATCTCATTGGCCATGATTTTACAAAAAAAATTCCACAACCATGAGAAATAACCATCATTATTTGTAGTTATATTATCAAAATCAAGGAATCCATCTAGTTACCGACAATCAAAGGGGAAAGAAAACAAAGAACCAACAAAATTCTACATAAATATTCCAAGTCTGAAATCATGAAAAAAATAACGTCAACCAAGTCAAAAATTAAACTAAGCTTTTAAACTTGAAGTAAATAAATAACATATAATCTGATAATTTTGATTGCTTTTCCTTATGCTATCTTTTTCCACAAGTCAACAAGAGTATAAGCATATATTAAGAGCAAAACATATATCAATTATCAAAAGCATGAAGCAATTTTTTAGCTGAAAGCATCAAATAATAAAGATCAAACTTTTCACACTTTTTAGCTGCAAAATGAAATCATAAAACAACCATGAACGGTGGAAAAAAGCAACAAAATAAATGGAAAACAAAACAAATCGTGACAAAGAGAGTGCAAGCAGCCACGATTATGACAACCTATGTTATTGATGCTACGAAAAGACAAGAACCGTGATAGCTGACGATAGAAAGAGACCGAACACAAGGAGACGGTGAAGGGCAGTGACGGTAGGGAGATGGAGCTTGAAGGATGAGCCATTGGGGTCGTTGATTTCAATTTAGGAAATTAGGAAGTAGGGATTAGGTTAGGGTTTGCTTTGCAAAAATATGAATTTATATCCCCGATTAGGTGTGGCAACGTCTACCATAAGATTATGACTTCACTAGTCACATAACAACATGTGACACGATTTTAAATTTTTTAAAACTATAAATATCAAGTCAGGTTTGTCAACTTTCAGCCAGAAAAAACCATATCGTCAACCCGATCTCAGAACCCGATAAACGGAACTCAATTTCGAGGTTTTCTAAAGATATATTCGATCAACCCGACAAAACCCAATTTGACTAAGGTTGGGTGGGTTTATTTTGTATACCTATGTGTGGAGAGATGGTCATTTTTAATGACCACTCTAAAATAAGAGTATTTTTTAATTTTTCTAATATTTTTATTTTTTTATTCTTAAGCTTCTTTTCTCTCTCCTCCCTTCCTCCAACAATCAATTGAATTTGAAGTCCTAATTTTTATTTAATTGGAATATTTCTTTTACTCAAACCCTAAGGCTGGAGTGAGATTCTTAGTTCTCTCTTGTCTGATCCACACTTCATCTCCGATTCTTTAGTGGAATAACAAACTCGATCTCATGCAGGTCTATTTAATACTTCTTGTTGAGGCATATTTTGCTCACTCCTACCACCAATATCTCCATCGCGTCAATAAGATCACCATGGCCAATTTTCATATGCAATTTTAATTTGATATGAGGCTTTGTTGATTGTGCATGTTGATTCAAGGTTATGGGTTTTATAAGTCTACAATTGATTTTTTACCTAATTTTTTGTGGTTGTTGTGGTAAGTGGGTTATGATGATGGTGGGTGAAATTGTTTGTGGACAAATTGATAACATAAAATTCGAACAAAACCCACCTTAGATGGTGGTGCACTGTGGCTGTTTGCAATGGGTTAGGTTGTGGGTATTGTGGTGGTGGTTGTGTCTAACTATTGGAGATGGCAACATGGGCGAGTTGTGAGGTTGTATCTCAAGATGTTTTTCTGAGTTTGTGTGGTTTTTTTTTTTTTTTTTGGTCTTATGAGATGATTTTATGGGCTTAACAATGGCAGACCCAAATTTGAATTTATGGGCGAGTAATCATAAAAAGTAATTTTTTTTTTTATGCAATAGAAATGGAGTGAATTTAAGTTTGATTTTTTTTTTATTTTTTCCTTAAGTTGCTTCATTATTTTCGATGTTTTATAAAAATTTTTGTTCCTTTTTCGGAAAAAGTTTTGTATATATAGACAGAAAATATTTGTGTATACCTTTCTAATAAAAAATTTTATAAAAAAAAAATGATATATGGATTATTAATCGAGTACTTCTCTTCCTAATATTTGTCAATTTTTTTTTTTATGATTCTAATATTTTAGCATGATGCCTTGGTTTTTTAGGAATAATAATGATTTTTTTAGCAAATAGTCTTTTGAAAAAAATATTATACAATATATTCAAAAAGTATATCAATAAACTAAATTATATAATAAGAAAACAAAAGTAATACTACTAATCTTAGAAAATAAATAAATTTGTATTAAAGCAAGAGGAAGAGAGAACTCGGTGGATTAAAGAAAAAGGGTTAAAGAAAAAGGGTGAACGACCTATCTATAGTATTAATCACGATTTTAGTAGGGAATTTGTTTATATATGAAATCGTTATGTAAGTAAGAAGTATTATTTTCTTATTTTTTTCATTTTTTAATTAATTAAATAAAATAAAACAACAATTTTGAGGACTCACTTATTTGAAATATCAATGACATCTTATAAAAATATAGCTATATAGAAAAGCATGGGGAGACCAAAATAGAAAAATCACATTGTACTAGCTAGAAAATGGGCTTTTTACAACACTCATTTTCTGTAGGCCTTCAAAAATGCGATAGAAGTTCGAATTCAATGACGGGTTATCACACCATAGTAGAAATTATGGATTTTTACTACATTTTTTAAGGCCTATAGTAAAAAGCCTTTTTAATATCTTTTTTTAATTTGTTGTCTTTTACGCCTTTCCCCCCTTCTGTCTCTCTCTCTCTCTCTCTCTCTCTCTCTCTCTCTCTCATCCTTCCCTCTCAAATCTCTAATTTACCCAATCTCTCAAATTCCCTCTCAAATTTCACACCAGTAGTGGAAATTCCCTCTCAAATCTCAAATGTAACTTTCCCTCTCTTTTAAATTCCTTCTTGACTTTGACTGTGCATAGCTTAAGCTTACCCGATCCTAGACCCAAGTGATTAAGAGGCAAGCTTAAGCTCAAGCTGAACCACTTTCCAAGCTTTAACACTGGTAAGTAATGTATACAAATTTTAAACTAGTAACTAGAAGGTCTTGATATCATATAAATTTTACCTTGTTTCTGGTGTGGGAGTGATTCAAACACTAGTAAGTAATGTTTACAAATTTTAAACTAATAACTAGAAGGTCTTGATATCATATAAATTTTACCCGGTTTCTGGTGTGGGAGTGAATCGAGAAGTGCGTCCAATGTGTGTTTCAATGTTTCTTTGTCTAATTTTTGCTTGTGAGTCTGCCTAGGTCTATAAAGTAGTTTATAGATTTCGTACATGTAATGAGTGAGACATATCTTGAATTCTTAGACGATTAATAGGATTACATATGGGTAAAGTTGTTTAGGGGAAGGGAAAATGAATTATTATGCATTATTTTTTGGGATTCCTAGAGTTGCTGCTCATTTCCTCGTTCTAATATTTTAATGTTTGTGAAGTTTTCTTATGAGTCGGACTATATTTAACGAATTTTGATCATGTTTGGCGTGCGACATTATATAGTATTATTTTTAATAATTACATTGTATTGTATTGTATTAATTAATGTTATGCATAATATAGTGGATGTTTGGTGAAACATTACACTGTACTATTTTTTATACTATACTATACTATACTATATTTATGTTTGGAGTATTTTTAACTTGTATTATATTATTTTTCATTTCAAAAATTAACAATATATTATTAAATAAATTAAATATTAAATAAAATAACTATAACCTATAATTATAAAAATATATAATCTTCCTTATATTAAATTTATATAAATTTCGCAAAAATAAAATAAAAATCATATAAAAAACCTTAAAAATAGCTATAGTTAAAGTTGTATAAACTTTTATAATGTACTTTACATAACAAAAATATAAATAAAAGAAATCCATTCAATATCAAGCAACAAAAACAGAATCTTTTGACTAGTATCACAACAATATCAAGCAACAAAAACAAAACATTACACATGTAAAGCAACAAAAATATCCCCCATGACAAAACAAAACATAACTAAATTATTTCCACAACCAATAAAATCCCCCATGTCCAAAACATAACTAAACTTTTTGCACAACCAATAAAATCCTCCATGTCTACACCACAAAACAAGCAACTACAAAGAGAAGTATCTCATAGTCCAAAGCTGCAACATACTCCACATTCAAAAATCAAAGCTTTGCGTAGGCCTTCCTACAAAAATTGCACATTTTGTAGATTAGGTTAGATAAATCAATAAAGAGAATAATTTATTATACTACTTATAACTACTAATGTTTGGTATTAGTATACCAACATAATCTAAATTTTTAGAATTAAACATGAATAATGCTATACCAATACAGAATCGGCAATGTCTATACCAAAAAGGTTAGTGAAGAAATTTACTGCTATGCTATCCTGAGCAAACTAAACTTACCCTGGAAATTACATAATCAACTAAACAAGGCAAGACTCAACTTGCCTAGTTGGGTCAATCTGGGCTAGTGTATGTAGTCTAGTCTTCCAAGTCAGGTGGGTTTTTTCTTTTCTCCTTTTAATAATCAAACAGTGAAAATTTTCATAAATATGAGTAGAATCAAGAGGCAATTCCTGTATGTGCCGGCTGTAATTCTAAAATGAAGTCTGCACTAGCTATTAACTTCATCAAAATAAATGAATTGAAAATTCAAAACTCTAACTGAAATCTTTATGAGTTATCCAAGTTTTGGATGTGGAAAGTAAAAAAATAGTTATGATTTTGGAGACGCTTTAATTGATAAAAGGTTGGGAAAGGATATATAGCTTATTTTTTATTTAGTGTGTAATTGAGGGATTAGGAGAATGTGGAGTTGTTCAACTCTCCCTACCGTGAAAAAATGACACAAGACAAATTGCATTAATGAAGGGGCATGGCCAGCACACTCCTTTCATTCTCAAAAGTTGCATATTTTCTATTGTTAAGAAGTTGGTCTTTGTAAGGAAACTGTTTGAAAATTTGATGGAGTTCAATAACTGTTATTTGGGTGCACATAGTTTGCTCTAATACTCGGGAAAGTCAAACCAAATAAAAAAATGAGAAAAAGTCAATAGATGAAATAAAGGAATATTAATCCTGTATTGATATATATTATTAATGCAGCCTTGTTAAGTCAAGCATATTGTCACGAGCTTAGAGTTTTGTGCAGCTGCTCGTGCGGCACTTAGGCAACTTGAACCCGAAAGTTGCTAAGTAAGCCTAGAAGTTTGCTTCTCGCTCAAGGAGAAGTTAGGACCGTTGAGTCAAAAGAGCTTTAGAGGCTAGAACAGAAGAGATGAAACTTAGAGGCAAGTGTTGCAAGTGCCAAAGAGCTTTGTATTGCACAAGAGAACTCTTACAACGCTTTGTATTTGTGTATTGCTTGGTGCCTTACAAATGAGCCATGAAGGGGTATTTATACTAATCCACCTCCCAAATGAATGGCTAGGATTTATTACATCCAATGGCCACAAATGAATCCTACCTAAATTAGGTGTGGTAGGTGAACTACCTTTGACAATGTATATTTACATGTGCTAGTTGTACATATTTGACTCGCTAGAGTTTCTAGAAAATGGGCTTGGGTTTGCATGCCTTCTAGAAATCGGGCCAAGCCTTTGTGCACATTTTAGGCCATTCTAGCAAGCAAATTGGACGGGCTATAACATCCTCCCCCAGTTATTTCCGCGACGTCCTCGGCGCACTCTCGTCCTTGTAGCGTTGGATGTGCTCGCCAAATTGCCCAATCATGTTGGTGAGCGCTCACATAATGCCTTAAGTACAACTCAAGCAAGGCATTGATGTGCTCGGTTTGTCCGTCAGTTTGGGGGTGGAAACTTGTTGAGAAGTTCAAATCTGTCCCCAATAGTTTGAAGAGTTCTCCCCAAAATCGACCGGTGAAGCGAGGGTCACGATCACTTACAATGTTTTATGGAACTCCCCAAAGCTTCACTACGTGTTTGAGGAATGTTCGAGCAGCTTCGTCTACAGTGCAATCTGTAGAGATGGGTATGAATGTGGCATACTTGCTAAATCGATCAACCACCACCATTATGCTTCCATACCCTTTGGATTTTGGTAAGGCCACGATGACGTCCATCGACACGCTTTGCCATGGCCTTTTCGCAATTGGTAGGGGTTCTAGCAAACCCGCTGGACGTTGGTGGTCAACCTTGTCTTGTTGGCACAGGAGACAAGTCCTCACGTAGCCTTCCACATCTTCCCGCATTTGGGGCCAATAATAAGAATCTTACACGAGTGCAAGGGTTCGTGCCATACCTGGGTGACCAGCCCACTTAGAATCGTGGCACTCCTTGATGATTTTCTTCCACAGATTCCTATATCTAGGCACGAATAAGCGGTTCCTAATTGTGAGGAGTAGGCCTTCGTCAAGCCAAAAGCGTCGTGTCTTCCCCTTACTTGCCAACTTCAAGAGATTCTTGGCTAAGGAATCGTACTCTAGGCCTTGTTTGATGCGGTCAATGAGCACACTTTGTGGACGACTTGCACTTAGGGTGGCAAGTTCTGCCTTGCGACTTACGGCATCGACCACAACGTTCGCCTTGCCCGCTTTATACTCAGCCTATAGTCGAACTCGGCCAAGAAATCTTGCCATCTTGCTTGCTTGGGGCTGAGCTTCTTTTGGGTTTGGAAGTAGCTTGTTGCCACGTTGTCGGTTTTGATGACAAAGTGGAAACCAAGCAAGTAGTGTCGCCAAACCCATAGGTAATGGATGATGGCGGTCATCTCTTTTTCTTGGACCGTGTATCGCCGTTCCATGTCATTAAGTTTTCGGCTTTCATAGGCAATGGGTTGCCCTTCTTGCATTAGAACTCCCCCTATGGCAAAGTCGGATGCATCCGTGTGTAACTCAAATGGTTTGGTGTGGTCGAGTAGCACCAACACCGGTTCCTCACATATGGCCTTCTTTAGTTCTTCAAAGGCACGTTGGCACTTTTCAGACCAGTGCCATGAGCGGTTCTTCTTGAGAAGATCCGTGAGAGGGGCGGCCTTGGCTGAGTAGCCCATGATAAACTGCCGATAATAATTAACCAACCCAAGAAATGATCTAAGTTTCGGTACCTTGGTTGGAGGCTCCCACTCTTGTATGGCCTTCACCTTTGCCTTGTCCATCATGAGCTTTCCATCTCGTATCCGATGGCTAAGGAACTCTACCTTTCGTTGGGCAAATGAACATTTCTCCTTCTTGACATAGAGTTCATTGTCGCGTAGCACTTGAAAGACTTGTTGGAGGTGTTGCACGTACTCTTCAAGAGTAGTGCTATAGACCATAATATCATCCAAGTATACCACCACAAACCGATCGAGATATGGATGGAATAACTTGTTCATGAGGGTGCAAAATGTGGAGGGTGCATTAGTGAGACCGAATGGCATGACTAGAAATTCATAAGCACCGTACCTTGTTACACATGCGGTCTTTGGCTCGTTGCCTTTGGCAATACGCACTTGGTAGTACCTCGATCTCAAGTCAAGCTTTATAAAGTATCGAGCCTTCCCAAGTTGATCGAACAACTCCGCAATGAGTGGAATTGGGTACTTGTTCTTGATGGTGATCTTGTTAAGTGTCCGATAGTTGAAACACATGCAGAGAGATCCATCCTTCTTCTTTTAGAAGAGGACGGGTGCACCGTATGGAGCTTTGGAGGGTTGGATGTAACCCGCATCAAGTAAATCTTGGAGTTACTTCTTCAACTCCACAAGTTCGGGTGGCGCCATGCAGTAAGGCGCCATGGCTGGAGGTTTTGCACCGGGCTCCAACTCGATCTCATGATCCACTTCCCGTCGTGGAGGCAACTTCTTTGGAAGTTCTTGGGGTATGACATCCTTGTATTTCTCAAGGATGGCTTGGATTTGCCTTGGCATTAGGTCCTTGGCAATGGCAACTTCCTCTCCATCGTTTAGTTCTCGAACGGTGGCAAGGAAACTTGGATCCTTCTTCATTCCCCGTTTGAATTGTAGCGCGGAGAGCATTTTGCCTTCAACTTTCGTTGCACGCTCCGCCATCACCATGCATGAATGGCTTCCATCGAGTATGTTGAGGGAGTTTGAAGATGGTATGGGGAAAACATGGACTTGGTCGAAGAATTCCATGCCAAGCACTACTTGAAAATCATCCATGGGAACAATGGAGAAATCAAGCTTACCATTCCATGTGCCAAGTTGTACTGTCGTTGCCTTGGACACTCCCAAGATTGCCTTGGCGGGTGAGTTTACCGCCTTGATGGTGCCACTCCGTTGGTGTATTTGAGGCCTAGCCGTTTGGCCTCGTCTTCTGAAATGAAGTTGTGTGTGGCTCCCGTGTCAAGCATCGCACATACGTCTTTGCCATTGATTGTGGCGCTCACGTATATAAGACGCTTTTGCATAGGTGTGGGCCTTTTTAGTGCGCCAATGGTGCGGAGAGAACCCATCCCCGCTTGTGGCTCTTCGTTGTTTACGCCCTCATGTTGAACGGCAAGGGCGTTAAGAGTCTTCCTCTTTGGGCAATCCCGAACCCAATGAGGACCATCAAATATAAAGCAAGGACTTTTAGGTTTAAGGGCTTTGAACTTACCTTTGTTAGGTGTGTCTCGTTTGTCCCCTCTCAATGCCTTGCGCACACCACCATCCCTTTGGTCATGTCCTTTCTTGGAGTTTCGTTCTCCCCCACCGTTGCCATGGTTGGTCTTCCTCTCTTTGGATTGGGACGTGTAGTCGACGAGAGATTCGGCTATGGCTATGGCATCATCAAGGTTTTGCACGCCACGCCTCTCAAGCTCAACCCTTGCCCAATCTTTTAAGCCATCAAGGAAGTAGAAGAAGGAGTCTTTTTCAGACATACCTTTGATTTCGAGGATGATTGTGGTGAAGTCTTTGATGTATTTGCGAATGGTGCCGCTTTGCTTCAAACGGCGGAGGTGACCCCTTGCCTCCTTTTCCTCATTGCTTGGAGAGAAGTGCTTCCGTAGCTCTCTCTTGAAGTCCTCCCATGTGCAGAGGATGATAATGCCTTTGCCCGCGTCGCCATGCTTACGACGCCACCACAATTGGGCTGCATCACGAAGGAAAGTAGGTGCAATGCCTATTCTCGAAGCATCATCATAGACATCTTTCGCCTCGAAATATTGCTCCAAGCCAAATAGGAAGTTTTCTACTTCCGTGGCGTTGCGAGTGCCATGGTATGTGGTAGGAGTTGGCACTTGCATGTTGCTTAGCCCACTAGGACTTGAGTAGGAGGGGCTAGCACGTTCGCAACGGTGCTTCTCCCATTCCGTGCAAGATTCCTCCACTTCCGCATGGATTGCCCGCAACTCACGCTCCACAAAGCTTCGTAAGCTAGCGAGCCACAAAGCTTCGTAAGCTAGCGAGCTCTCGTGTGAGGTTCTCACTAAATTCGAGTATTGTGGACTTTGTCGCTTGGGTGATCTCTCCATAATCTATCTCTAGGCCTTCGAGACGATCAGAGAGGCCCTTGATAGCATTGTCCATACTCGAAAGAGATTGCTCTATGCTTGCAACACGAGGTTCTAAGGATTCCGAGGAGGGAGCTTTGGACTTACCTTGTTTTCCTTGTGGGTGTGGTTGAGGTTGAGGTTGTTCCTCACATCCACGGACTTGCTCCTCGATGTTCATCTCCATGTCGGATGCCATTTGCTCTTGTGCTCGAACCGTGCTCTGATACCAACTGTCACGAGCTTAGAGTTTTGCGCAGCTGCTCGTGCGGCACTTAGGCAACTTGAACCCGAAAGTTGCTAAGTAAGCCTAGAAGTTTGCTTCTCGCTCAAGGAGAAGTTAGGACCGTTGAGTCAAAAGAGCTTTAGAGGCTAGAAGAGAAGAGATGAAACTTAGAGGCAAGTGTTGCAAGTGCAAAAGAGCTTTGTATTACACAAGAGAACTCTTACAACGCTTTGTATTTGTGTATTGCTTGGTGCCTTACAAATGAGCCATGGAGGGGTATTTATACTAATCCACCTTCCAAATGAATGGCTAGGATTTATTACATCCAATGGCCACAAATGAGTTCTACCTAAATTAGGTGTGGTAGGTGAACTACCTTTGACAATGTATATTTACATGTGCTAGTTGTACATATTTGACTTGCTAGAGTTTTTAGAAAATGGGCTTGGGTTTGTATGCCTTCTAGAAATCGGGCCAAGCCTTTGTGCACATTTTGGGCCATTCTAGCAAGCAAATTGGGCGGGCTGTAACAATATGCTAGCATATGTTACTAATTTATTAGCAGACACCACGTAATGGTTTAACAATGATGAAATGGCAGAAAATAGAGATGGCCCATAATGCAATTAGTTGAATTATTAACACCTATTTAAGCATACAAAAAGCAATAACTATAATTAGTATACAACTGACCTGATCAAAAGAGAAGTATTATGAGTACAAATTTAAAAAAGGGTATGCATTGGTCGATGATTTCATGAGTCTTTAACTACGAAAGCACGCCTGGCGTGGTAGACGTCATCAAGGTCCAAATGTAGGTCTTGACTGGTAGCAAATTGAGTGGTTGAAGTTGAAGTTGGAATTAGTATCATGCAAAAACAAGTACATTGTGAACAATTCAAAGCAAAAATCACTGAAAAAGTTTCAATTTTTTTGTTGTCTTCTCATTTGTTCTTAAACCAACACTAGCCTAATCTAATCTCATCCCCTGTTTTCCTCTCTATTTTGTTCTGTTTTTGCAAATAAAAATAATTCCTTCACATCAAACATGAGCTAGGTGGTATTGTGCCAGCTTTTGACACCAACCCTTTATTCTTGTCATGGTTCTAGAATAAAACTTAAAAAGAACTTTTAGCTGCTACATTCTGTAATGCATTGTCAAAGCAGTTTTACATTTATGACACGAATGAGGGGCTTTTACTTTGAGAACATTAGCAACTTCACTTAATGGAAACACGCTCAAAATTTAAAACTAAGAAGTTGGCTTAGTTTATGCCAACGGGACCTTTGTTGCATGTGAATCCGTGCTTTTCATACAAACATACATACAAATCCTCTAGAATCCTGGCACTAATCATGGCCGACAGGCACGTGCAGCATTCACATTTAGTTTCTTAACACATAAGTAATGGAGTTACCAAGTTTATCCGCAGCCACAGCTGCCTATTCTCCTAAATCTTACTCAATATCATACTTTTTATTTTTAATAATTAATCTGTTTAACACAAGAAATCAAATGATCAAGTTATAATGATATGAGGTTCCATGAGCGCAGGTTTCAGCTTACAAGAATGGTTTTCCTAGGTATCAGAAGGCATAAATCAGTTGCCATTATCACCCATGTGTTGAACAAATAAATGAGTATAATTTATATAGAAGGCATAAATCATCACATACAATAAAAGCAAAACACCAAACCATCATGAATTTGTATTCATTTGTTTATTTTTTTAAATGTCATATAACTAATTGAAGCTCTGATGATGGCTTCTTTTCTTTTGCTCCAACAGATTCATCTGAAGCTAATTTGGAGATAACAACAAGTTAGCAGGCGGCTACTTATTTGATACCAGAGTCATTTCAGGTCTCAAGAGAGGAAATTGCAGGCCAAATTGTGCTGATATGGGAGCTAATCAAAGCCCCATTGATCGTCCCTTTGACTCAAGGCCTTTGATACCAGATGTTCGACAAAATTCCAAAATGAGTGTGGGGGTGTATCATGAATATGATCGAGCTAAAGAGCTCAAGGATTTTGATGACACAAAAGCAAATCCACACCAACATCAGAAACGAAAGAATCAACATATATATACACACAAAATAAATTAAATTAACAGAATCAAAAAATAAAAAATCAACAGAAACAAAAAATTAACATAATCATATAAAATTGAACCAAAGATTACAGAGACAAAATAATCAACATATACCTAGATTAGAAAATAATCAAATTCGAAATCCAAGAGTAGGAGATGAGTGTGAGAGGATTAGCAAAGAGTGTAGAGATAATAATTTGAGAAATTTACAGAGAGAGGGAGGTGAAGGTACCTGAAGATAGAGACGAGCGATGAAGATGACGACAGCGATAGAGATGAGAGAGTGTCGTGGAGGCAGAGATGAGAGAGCATCGGAGGTGGAGACGAGAGAGAGTTGTTGGTGGAGATGAGAGAAACGCAAGAGGAGATCGGGATGTGATTTAAAAATTTAAAAAAACTGTATTAATTTTATGTAGTGTAAGGTAATGCGGTGGTTTTTCTTTGCATGAGATAATGCAATACATGTTACATTAAATTATGCAATGCATTATTTAATACAATGTAAAATTTGTTCCAAACATAAGTATTGTATAAATTAATACAGTGTAAAGTTTTTATACAATACAGTGTGGGCTGCCAAACATGTCCTCTGGGTATGTCCAATAAATCATTTTCCCAAAGTTGGTGGTTATTGTTGAATTATTCATAAATCAATCAGTGAGGAGTGATTGCTGGCATAGCTCACTCATCACTGATAAATTGAATAAAAATTGTTGACTTTGTTTTCAGTTTTATGAGTTTTATATCGTTAAATAAAAAATATTTTTTATTCTAATGTTTATATTCAAAGTTTTATGTTGTTCCAATCATTGAGAATTTTGCTACTAGGTGCATTCAACCGACATCTGTTTATTTTTCTATTTAAATGACTAGTGTTGTTGTAATTATAAGTACTTGTACCATTGGCAGGGTAGGATTTCTAGTTATTTGGCTTTTAACTCACATGTTGGAATCTACAGTAGTGAGTCTATTGAAAATTGTGCCTAAAATTTTTGCCATATGGAGGGATAGTTTATGAGGTTTGGATAAGGTCATATAATTTTATAATTTTTTTTTGAATAATTTGATTATAGATACATGCATATAGGATTCGAGAAGAAAACTGGCGATTAAAAAGGACTTCAGTGCCAAAATCAACAAGAATAGATTCTCCAGAGCGCAAGTCATCACAAGGACAGATAGAGCTCAAAGTGTTGTTATTGGAATTTTCTCCTAAGTTTTCTAAAGCTGTACAGGTATCACTTGGGAACCTGGAAAATTACATTTCATTGCATTTCAAATATTTTGCCTCAAATTTTCCATCGATCACTTTGGGCTAGATCAAAGATTTGGAGTCCAACATCCAATCCAAATGTACTCCTAATAATATTAAGTTGTTTTATCCTACAAATGCATGTGTTCTAGATTTGTTTTTTTAATTTTTAATTTTTAATTTTTACATTTACTACATAAGCTTTATAGGATGCATGTGTTGCTGATGAAATTTTTTTCTCTTTTAATTCCTTTTCAATTGGAAGGGTAATAGTCTGACTCATCAAGCCGATAGTTTAATTTTATTCTTTAGAAGATGTAATCTTATTTGAATATAATTGAGCTTTGCAACTAGGTTTGTACAAATTGGGTGATTAGATTGTTAGAACTTAGAACAATTTAAAATTTATCTTTGCATTCTTGCTTTTGGGCCTTCCCTAGTTGGCCCTTTTATTCATTCATCCAATCATACTTAACCATCTGCCCCTTGATATCTTCTAATAAAGTATTAGTGGGTTCTGATATTTCAAAGTAGTGTGAGCCAGGCTGCTTCCTATTAGTTGCGACAGAGCTATAGGATAAGCCTTCCCTGGATATAATATGCCAATTGTCAGATATGATTATTTGTCTTCTTGACATTAGTTGTCGGATCAAGCAATTCCAATTCCTCAGTTTTAATATACTATGTTGCAAACTGTTGATGCACGATTTCCGGACGGCCGGGGAGCTGGTCGGAGCTCGAATTATACGTCGGGTCCAGTCCTGTGAGCAAAGAAAAACAGTCAGGGGTGCCAGCGAAAACCCTCCGACGCTCAAGTCAGTTTCCGGCACTCCGAAATTTTCTGAGAGAATTTCCTAGAGAGAGAAGCTCTCAAAAGCAAAGGAAATTTAAAAAGAGAATAAGTTCAGAAAAGTGTGCATACCTTGAGTAATAATTCGGAGGGTTTATATAGGAGTCAGGATGGGTCATTGTGAGACCCAGATAATAGGCCCAAATAATGGGCTTCAGTAATGGGCTTACTGTATTAGAAATAATTGAGGCCCAATTTTATTATGGTCATAACAGTAGTCCCCCCAGGCCCAAGTCGACTAATGGGTCGACGTAGGGACTATTTAGCTATTCTGGGCTATAGATTAAATGTATTAGGAGGCCGACCCAAAGATGTAATTTATTACACATGCATGCTTAGTGTAGCTTAAACCCTAAATTGATGCCCTATATAACATAACCAGTGTTAGGGAGTAGGGTTTGCTCAAAAATAAGAGGGAGTACCTTGGAGGCAAACAGTGTAGGCGACCCCAGCAAATAGAACCCTTCAATCCGAGCAAGAATTTTTCAGCCGCCACAAGTAAGTCCTTCTTTCTTGTGTATACTTCGGAATGCATGGATTAGGTTTAATTTTTGTGGTTATTATTGTCTTATCTTTTTTTTTTTTTATGTCAATGTAAAAATTCCATGCGTGTCATGCCCTATGCGTGTGCATGTAATTGTGCAAGAACATGCAAACGTTTGCATGTGTTTTCTTTTTTTTTTTTTATGGCGTGTTCGGGTGTGAAAGAAGAAAAGCGAGAGTGTGTGAGGGAGGGCAAGCTCATGTGGGCGAGCGGCGTGCACAGCAAGCTCGCGAGGGCGAGCTGCTAGGGGCGAGCAGCATCTTTGCGAGGTTGCAAGGACGCTGGCGAGGCCTTGGGCGCGCAAGCATGATCTCGCGATGCCCCGGGCGTGCGGGAGAAGCCCTGGGCGTGCAGCCGAGGCCCTGGGTGCGCGAGCCTGACCTCGCGAGACCCTGGGCATGCGGGCGAGTCCTTGGGCACGCGATCTTGACCTCGCGAGGTCCTGGGCGTGCAGGCGAAGCCCTGGGCGTGCAGGCGAGGCCCTGGGCACGCAGGCGAGGCCTTGGGCGTGCAAGCTTGACTTTGCGAGGCCCCTGGCATGCGGGCGAGTGCTTGGGCGAGCGCGAGTTCGCCCCCTAGCGCACGGGGGCCATCCCGCGAAGCCCTAGACGCGCGGGGCGAGCTAACGAGGCCCCAGGTGCGCGGGGGGCGAGCCCGCGAGGCGGTGGGCGCGCGGGGGGGCGAGCCCGCGGGTCGTTGGGCGCGCTACATGCGGCATGTAGCGTTCACGTAACGTTCAGGGACTCCTCCGAGAAATTCAAGTAATTGCGGGGGCGTTTTAGCAATTTTTTTGAAACTTTTGTTTTTAAATGCGGGGGTATTCCTGCAAAACTTGGAACTTCATTTTTAAATCGCGGGGGTGTTCCTGCAAAATTTTGGAACTTCATTTTTAAAACGTGGAGGTGTTTCCGCGAATTTTTAAACTTTAATTTTTATTCACGGGGGTGTTTTCGCGAATTTTTAAACTTTGATTTTAAATCGCGGGGGTGTTTCCGCGAATTTTTAAACTTTAATTTTAAATCATGGGGGTGTTTTCGGGAATTTTTTAAACTCGAATTTTTATTCGTGGGGGTGTTTCCGTGAATTTTCAAACTTTAATTTTCTATCGCGGGGTGTTTTCGTGAATTTTCAAACTTTAATTTTTATTTGCGGGGTTGTTTCTGCGAATTTTCAAACTTTGATTTTTATTTACGGGGGTGTTTCCGCGAATTTTTAAACTTTGATTTTTATTCACAGGGGTGTTTCATGAATTTTTAAAGTATTTTTCAAGAGCTATTTTGGAAAACTTTCAATACAGTCCCCTAGCATTTTTTTTCCTTTCATCTCTTTCCTCCCTCAGTAGACTTGGTTTGATGACTAACGACCCCTCTTTGACTGTGCAGATGGCTAGAGTTAAAACTACTGTGAAAGTGCTACGGGGGGAATCGAGCCATCAAACCCAGTCTACAAGGGATAAGGATCCTATGACTAACCATAAAAAAGTTAATGAGTTTTACCAAAATTTCTTCGGTCAGGATCGTGAGCTAGGACATAATTCTGTTAACCACAAGGTGGTGGATACTGAGGGGGAGAGTGACTGGTCGTCCTCTGCTACCTCAGATAGTGAACCGGAGGTTGAAAAGTGGTGGGAGACCAACCATATTGATAATCAACTCCTGGGCGATCGATTAAAAATATATAGAACCCATTTCCGTATCCCGGCTTCAGTCATCCTATTTCTTCCAAGGAAAGGTGATCGGTGGAGTAGGCCACCACGAGGTGT